>VYZV01003288.1:41723-93434 GCA_013401275.1 Pandion haliaetus | reverse complement strand
GAACTAAGAAGACAGTGGAAAATTTTGGTGGGCCTTGGTGATTATGTAATGCATATGAAAGTTATATATATATATCTGGAAGATTGTGGCAACCGTTAGCTGTTCACTGAGGTGGTGGTCCAACTCTGAGTTGTGTTGTATAATAAAATGCAAACCTAGTGTACCCGATCTCCCTGNNNNACCCGATCTCCCTGCTGTTATTTTGCTTTAACAATGGGGTCCACAAATGCTAGTCATTTTTTAAAAGCCATCATTTAAGAGCACAGGAGTGGGCAATTCCAATGTGTCAGAAGTCAAGCAAGAGGGGCAGAAGGCTGGCTTGGCTGAACAGCGATCTCCTCCAGAACTTAGGCAGCAAAAGAAAGTGTATGGACTGTGGAAGCAAGGTCAGGCTATACAGGAGAACTACAGAGATGCTGTTCACCACTCCAGAAAGACAATTTGCATAGCCAAAGCTCAGCTGCAGTTGAAGCTGGCCAGTATGTTGGTGAATACAAAAAAGGGATGGTTTAAGTATGTTGACAGCAAAAGGAGAAAGAAGAAATATTGGTCTGTTACTTGATGAGGTTGGTCACCTCACAAATATGTATGAAGATAAAGCAGACATTTAATGTCTTCTTCACTTCTGTCTTTAACACCAGTGATGGGCCCTGGGACTTCCAGAGCCCTGGCTTGGGAGACCATGACTGGGGGAGGGATAAGCTCCTAGTTGACTTTGAATTAGTACAGTATTTGCTGCTGCAACTGAATGCACATAAGTCTATGGGGCCCAGTGGGATTCCTCCCAGGGTAGTGGAGGAGTTCACTGATGTTATTGCAAGACCTACCTTAGTTATTTATCAATAGTATTAGGAATCTAGAGAGGTCCCGGTCAACTGGAAGCTGGCAAATGCTATTCCAGTTTTCAAGAAGGGCAAGAAAGAAGACCCTGCTAATTATAGGCCTGACAATCCCACTTTGATGCTTGGTAAATTTATGGAGAAGATTATTCTGGGAGTTACTGAAAAACACTTGAAAGACAATGCAGTGATAGTTCAAAGCCAGCATGGGTTCATGAAAGGAAAGTCATGTCTTATTAACTTAATGTCTTTTTATGACAAGGTTACCTGCTTAGTGAATGAAGGGAAAGCAGTGGACACATGTTTTTTGGATTTTGGCAAAGCTTTTGATACTGTCTTTCACAGTTCCTTCTGGAAAAAATATCTAGCATGTAGCTAAACTTGCACAAAATATGATAGATGAACAATTGAGTGAAGGGTTGGGCTCAAACTGTTGCAGTAATCAGGGTAACATCTGGCTGGTGGTCAGTCACCAGTGAATTTCCCCAGAGCTCAATTTGAGAGCCAGTTCTCTTCAATGTTTTTGTTAATGACCTAGACACAGGAGTTAGGTCACAGTAAGTAAGTTTGATTCCCTTGCGAGTAGAGACACCTTACAAGAGATCTTGATAGATTATAGAGTGTTGAGTAATCACCAATCATATGAAATTTAACATGAACAAATGCTGGATTCTGCCCCTGCGACAGTGTTATCCTCGACGCCTGGATGTATGAATAGACTGGGGGACAAGAAGCTGGAGTGCAGCCCTGAAGAAAGGGATCCATGGGTTTTGGTTGATGGTAAGATCAATATAAACCAACAACATGCCCTGGCAGCCAAAAGGGCCAACTGTATCCTGGGGTGCATTAAGCACAGCATAGCTAACCAGACAAAAGAACTGATTGTCCCACTATACCTCAGCATTGGTGCTGCCACACCTCAAGTTGTAGATGCTCCAGCACCCTTGTCATCTTTAAGGCCCTTCACTGGACTTGCTCCAGTATGTCCATGTCTCTTTTGTACTGGAGAGTCCAGAACTGGACACAGCACTGTAGGCATGGTCTCACCAGAGTCTGATTAAGAAGTAAAGCTGAAGGACAATGAGCAAATGACATAAACACCTGTCCTACATGAGCTCAGTTTGGTTCCCACCTTCTGACATTTATCTATTAAATTGCCTGTGAGAGAATACCAGCTGCCTGCCTCAGACATCTTGAAATAGTTGCAAAAGAAAGTAAATGAACTAGCATCTGTCTTGTGGGGGAATTACTAGGTAAACTTAACGCCATACTGCTCTGCTTTGAGCTGTATCAGTGGTTCATGGTGTATCGGTGTGCTAAGAAAACATGGCTAAGGGAAAAGCAGGGTTATTGTTTCCCCAACTCATTATATTAATCAGTCTGGCTTATAGAAAGTCAGAACTGTAAACTATCAGAGAAGATCTTTAAGAAAGTCATAGTGGCAAAAGCTTGATTCTATTTTGAAGATGTTATCCAAGAGTGGTTTCCATTCTCTGATTGTCTTTTGTGTTTTCTTCTCATCCCTTTTGTTTTCAGCACAGGACTGCAGGCTGTCTTGCAATTGAATATTCGTTGATACACTTTTTTACCCATCAGCACTACACATTTTAAAATCAGTGTTAACTGTCAATTTTGTTGATGATGCACAAGGCAGAATAGAGCACAGCTTGTGGTTTTACAGCTTTTTGTCAGCAATATTGACAGCAGTAAAACCCTGAAGCAGAACCTACACAGGAAGCAGATATGTGCACTAACAAGATGTTATTTTTAGAGTTTCTTTTCTAGCTCATAGCTTTTTACTGGCCATATTTTAATTGGTCTGTTGCCAACATAAAAAATATAATGGTTTACAGCTGTAATCAAACGACATTTGGGAATTATCTGACCCAGTAATATAATTCCCCTTCTGTCTCAATACAAGTAAACCCAATTAAATATACTCCAGTCTTCTCCCAATAACAGACATGTTTCAGCTTTGGCCAGTCCGTAGACTTTACATTAAACACAGGCTTTTGATTATACAGCAAAAAAAGTAATGAGAAAAAGAGAAGGCGGTAGCTTACATTTTAATGAATTTTAAATGTTCTTATTTTTTCTCAAATTATATTGAAAAAAATGTAGCTATAGAAGAAAAAAACCCACCTCTTGAAGAGATGCTTTTTTCTCATAAAACAGTAACTTCAACTTTCTAAACTTTTAACAAAAATACTTACTGGGGTAATATCGTGAAATTTTCATTACTGGCAATAGCAAATTTTAAGAATGAATAGCGATGGTATTAGTTTTCACATAATAACTAAATACCAAAGTTTTAATGTGACGCTCTTTTGTGAATCATTAACAAGTCTAATTCCTAGAAATTTCACTTTATTGCTTATATCGATTAAACATTTGATCATATCTTGTTTAGGCAACATGAGAATCCATATTTTATGATCATGTCCATAACGATGGTTTTCTCAAAGAGAAGGAACACAACAGTAAGAATAGTGTTGCATGTTTTCCCATCGTAGTTCTAGGATTGTTTATGTGGGCATGATGTGTTCTAGGATTTGTTATTCAACACTGGTGAGGCCACACCAGGAGTGCTGTGTCCAGTTCTGAGCTCTTCAGTACAAGAGAGGCATGGATGTAGTGGAGAGAGTCCAATGAAGGGCCACAGAGATGGTTAAGGGTATCTCCTCCATGAGGAAAGGCTGAGAGAGCTGGGGCTGTTTAGCCCGGAGAAGAGAAGGCACGGCGGGGAATCTCATGAATGTTTGTAAATATGTGAAAGGGAGGGTATGAAGAGGACAGAGCCAGGCTCTTTCCAATGGTGCCCAGTGACAGGACCAGAGACAATGAGCACAATCTGAAATACAGAAGGTTCCCTCTGAACACCGGGAAACACTGCTTTACTGTAAGGGTGACTGAACACTCACACAAGTTGCCCAGAGAGGTTGTGGAGTCTCCATCCTTGGAGATATTCAAAAGCACCTGGATGTGGTCCTGGGAAACTGGCTCTAGGTGACTTTGAGCAGGGGGGTTGGACAAGATGAAGTCCAGAGGTCCCTTCCTTTGGAGGTGCTTCTTCAACCATTATGTGATTCTGAAGTTATCATCAAAGTTTCCTAATATCTCCCATTATAATTTCAATTTTTCTTCAAACTATAAGCATGAAGTGAAATTTTCCCTGTTGGGGTATCTGCTTCTGACTAATGATATTATGATTAAAATAAAAATTAAATAAAATAATAAAAAAGAAGAAAGATCAGAATCTTAGCAAACAAGGTTAAAGGAAAATGTTTTGGTTTGCAGGGAGGGAGAGAAGAAGAGGGAGAGAAGGAGGGAAAGAGTAAGGAAGGACACAATAATAGTATGAAATCAGATAGAAGGAAAAAAACCATTTGCTCGGATTTGTTCAACCACAGCCCCAATGACCAAAGAGGTCAGTAACCTGATGGAAGCCCCAAGGGTTACATGGATGGCACAGAGCAGAATGTTGCCCTGCTTGATTTATTAGGCACACAGATGGTGGCTGTTGAGAGCACACTCCAGAACAACTTGTACAGTACAGTAGCAAGGCAAACCACTAATCATACATTGCTCAGTTAATCAATCATTCACCTAAGAAAGAACAGATGGCACAATCCAGGAAGAGTCAATTACAAGTGTACAAAAGGGCTCATTGGTATTTCTGCTTTATCCTTGCAATCTATAAAATAGACTTGTCTGTTTTATGGATTGGCTAGCTGTTCACTGTCAAATTGAATTCACTGTCATGCTTATCTCTTCAGAAAGATAATTTAAAATGAATGTATCACTAATAAATTCATTATCAATAAGCTCAGATAAGAATGAGAGTCAATAATAAACAAAGCCAAGCTAAACTAAAGAAACTTTGTGAGTCCCTGTAAGAAATTAATAGAGTAACCAGTTCCAACAGTTCTTACAGTGATAGAACAAAGATTGGTGATGGCCTTAACTTGATGTTATTGCCAGAGAGACTGCAAGGACTGTAGTGCATTGTTTGAAGTAGTCCATCAAAGCCTTAACGTAAAATAAGGAGAGTCTGGAATTTGGTTTGGAGCCTTAGTCCTAGAGCACCCTTGTGAAAGTCATTCAGGTTCCTAAAACTCTGATTCCAGACATGACCAGAATAATTTCTGTTTCACAGAGTATCCTATTACCTGTCTTTCCCTCATTATCATTGGGCTTCACACATTGACTGTAGGTGTTGGTAAAGTAGCTGTTCCATAAACTGTCAGATGTAGCATTGTACAAAATGTGATGGCAAGAAATATTTGCCTTTAGTGTGACGAAGTGGTTGCCACTTACCCATAAAGAACATTTTACATGAAATAAACATTGGTTGAAACTTCTGAAATGGACAGGGATCCTATAAACCATAAAGAGCAGAAAGCTCAAAATTAATTATGAAATCATGTACATTCTTGTTCCTTCTCTTTATCTGGGAGGAGGAAACCAGGAATAAGTTATCTTCCAAGGATTAATGAGGTTTCACCATGCAAAGTGAAAGAACAGTCTTAGATTTCTTTGGCAAGGGCACTGAATCTAGACATCCCACATCTTACTATTCTGTTCTATTGACCTATGAGGGAATATCAGTGCGTCCAGCTACAAGGTAGATCAAGCTTTTGTGTTTAGGAAGAAATGCCTTAAGAACTTCAGGAGAGTGTATGTGGCTGTGGATCCTGCCTGAATGTCGTGCTATTACTAAACAAAGAAGGCAAAATCTGCCACAGATGGTCAGAGTAAATTTAACCAACCCCACTGCCTCATCTTGAATAGTGGCACAACAGCAAAATTTAGTGCGTTTTTGTTTTGCTTTGCTTTGCTTTATTTTTGTGGTTTTGTTTTTTAAAAGCAGAGGCAAGTAAGTTGTCACACTTCCCTTAGACTCAGTGACACATGAGGTACTTTTAGTCCTGTGCTCCTATTAAGTCAACACAAGTCTTTTCTCTGGACTTCAATGTATAACGGCCTGAAATCTTTACAAGCGAGGTGGAAGGGGAGATTGAAACTTGAGTGTTATATAGTGTAATCCTTCTTCAGCCCATGTTATAACAATTGCTCACAACTCTATTGCACTCATTTCAGAAAAATGACTTGCAAGGGAATACATCTAAAACCTGTGTCAAGGAGAACATAGGTATCATATGGTTTGTAAGTGGTTCATTTTTCAATGTATCTGCTCTGGTAAGAAGTGTTGATTCAATATTGCTGGAACCTGAGTGTACCAGTATTTGGGAGCACTAGGTATTCCAAATACTATATGGAGACTAGTAAACTGTGCCCTTCAGCTGTATATATTAAGGCTAAAAGAGAGACAGAATATGTTAATAAAGTTTTTAAATCCATAAATTGAAATGTATTTTCTTAATTAATTAGTATTTTCCTCCAAACAATGACCTCTATTTTGGAGATGGAAATGGAAAGGTTAGAGTACAAAAGATGTTAACATTAACCTTATAATGAAGTTACTTCAGCTGTCAATTTACAGTTTGCTAAGGTATCATTTGGTAGGTTGCAACTGTATGTCTGAAAATAATTTTTTCCAGAGCTTAATATTGCTGGCAATAACATACTTAGTTTTTCACCCACAATCTTCCTGAAACACCGAAGATAAGAAATATTAAAGAATATCAGGAATAACAATATCAAAGCTCTTCAGAAAAAAAATTCAAGTTCTTGAAATCATAGTAATCACCACAGTCACCAGAGTAAGTGGTAACTTTTTTGGTGAGTAGGTATTTCATGAAAAAACAGTATGAGCTTACAGCATTATTATTTCTGATTAATTATCCAGTGAGGTAAGCTTTGGTTAAATAATAATAATTCATTAAATTCATTCTGCAGCATGTTGCTATTTCATGCAGCTCATTCACCTTAATGATCAATGCTTTTATTGCTAGTGAAACTTGTGTAGTCAAAAAAACCCCTGATACTGTTTGCATATTTCTGAGTGTATTTTAGCTACTTATAAATGAAAATGGAGAGTGGATTTTTAGGGCCTTTTCCTTTCTCCTTTTTTTACACTTCATTCTTCTTCTTCCAGGTGTAAGTACTTTCAATTACAGATTTCTTCTAATTGCCTAACTGCATTTTGCAAATCACTCTCAAACAAAGCACATTTTTCATGGGCTTTATACCCAATCAAATTACCAATAGTCACAGGAGCAATTAATCAATAATATTATTTCCTTCTTGCCACACCAGTTCTGCTCACTGGGGTCTTTGCCTGTGAAAACTTACACATTATGTTACTGTTCTAGTCCAAGATCTATACTGAGTAAAGCAGAATAAATGGGCAATCATCTTTGTAAGAGAGAAACAGATTTCCCATTGATTTTTTTAAAGACTTGAACCACAGCCTGGCTACAGTGTCGGAGTATGGCTTCTGGATTTAGGAAGACCAGTTTCTGTTACAATGACTCCTCAACAAGAACTTCTTCGGCGCTTACTCTGAACAGGTTAGACTGAACAGCTACAGTAATTCTAAATTTCATATAATACTTTTTATTATATGAGTAGGTATTACTGTCCTTATGTGTGCTGCAGTAAAGTAAATCAAATACTTTTTTAAGGTAAAAAAAAATTTAAAAAAAGAAAGAAAGGAAAAAAAAAGATCTTATCATAAAAATAAATCCATACAAGATATATGCTGAAATAAGTTGCTGATGGAATCCTGATTGCCTAACATTATATGCAGTTCAGGGTTTGCCTTACTAAAATTTAGTCACCTGGCTACTTGTGTTGTCTTTCTTCTCCATAAAGACAAGCAAGACCCACAGAAGGCTAGTAGGGAGTTTATTCAACCTTGCTTAAGATGAGTGTCTCTCTTTTCCATTAAGGATGCAAGAAATGTTAGGTCCTCTGTTTCCAGCTGTGCTACAATTTAAAACACATTTCAGAAGAATGCTCTGGCCGTGTTGTCACTTTTCACCCGTCCTTGTCTAGGATGAGCATCTGTATAGGCAGGAATACAAGACTACTTTTTCTAAACCGTTTCAGAAGTGCACTCTAACAATCATGCCATAGCTGCTAAGTTCTTTTTAATTTCACATCTCTCTCTCTCTTTTCCTGTATCCTCTTCCCCCTCCTTTCATCTGCCCACCACAATTCTGAGATCAATTCAATTTGTGGCACGCACTTTGATACAGTCATGAAAGGTATTGTATTTCTATCTTGTATCACTTCTTGTACTGAATCTGAGTACACAGCCTGGAAAACCTGGAAAATCAGCAGGCTGGACTAGCCATCTGGGATGTGGGTAGTGTTAGGCACATAAGTACAGGCAAGGTTTGGGCAGACTGGATCTTACTCTCTAAGAAAGCTCATGAAGACATACATATACATTTGCCATAGGAAGCTACATGGGAAAGATGCAGTGCATCCTTCTGTTTCTTTATGGTAACTATTACTCACTGTCACTTCTATATGNCTGTCACTTCTATATGAGATAAAAGACAACCTATTTAGTTCGCACTTACACAATCCTCTAGCTCCAAAGTATTATTAATGCACTTTAGCAATCATACTGTAACTCCTAAGTGCCTTTTCAAGTCACACGTTTCTATCTTTCTTTTCATCTACCTTGCACAATAGGAAGATCAGTTCAACTCCTGGCACACTCCTTTTATAAGGCTGCAGAAAGTATCACATCTCTATCATGTATTACATTTTGTATTAAACCTGGATACAGCACGCATTTTAAAAACATATATGAATGTTTATACATTTCCATTTTATGAAATGTTTTACTTTACATATAAGATATTGTAATATCTTAATCAAACATTTTATAGATACTTTTTTTTTTTTTTAAGTGTAGCCAGTAATTCCCTGGTTTATAGTCTCTCTGGTCCTTCTTTTGTCTTACAATTGGTTGAGTGAGGGGAGTTTCTGTTGTACTAATCCAGACTTTGTGCATCAGTTATCAAGCTGCCCTGAAGTAGAGGACCCAAGTTTCCTAGGCTGTTTCCTGTTGTCTAGCACCCTGGGCTCTACAGGACCCTTTATGCAGATATTTTCTACATAATCTCGGTCTTAAAGTTAAGCAGATGACTTGAATACATATTTAACAAAATTAAAAAGTGACTTTATCTCTATTTGATTCAATAGTTCTTTTGTATATGTAGGTATATTTGCTTGGAATACCATTTCTCTGTTAGTTCTGCTCCTTTCTGAATAACTTTTTTCAGTATTTCCTCAGACTCTACAGGTGGAACAGCAACATCTACCCCCCAATAGATGTAGCATCAGCACTTGACAGAATTGTTAATCATAAGAAATATTCTCTGTGTGAAGATTTTTCTCTCTAGGATGAATTAAGAATGTATTATATATTTTGATGTTGTTAAATCTATTATCTATTCATACTAATGCATATCCAGAAGGACACGAACATTATTTCTGCAGTGGATCATAATAGCAGTCACCTTTGCATGTTTAAAACTGGTAGACAATATATGGTTCTTGCTTAGAGGCTGTTTAGGTGAGGGAAAAAGTATCATTAACAGTAAGATAATTTGTGTTTTCTTTTCACTAGCTATTAAGTAGTGATTTTTTTTCAGCATTTCTGTAGCATAGTCACCACAGTACCATATTCGTATAAATCATGTGAGGTTTGAATTTAAAGTTTTTGAGAGGGATGGTATAAATCTCTGCTTTTCGAGTCATGTTTCAGTAAGCGTATTTATAAGGAGTTAAACCTTTGATTTCTATAATGTCATGCATAAAACAAAGTTTAAAGTGAGCATGATTTTTCCATGAATACACTTTAATAAAGAATACTACTGAAATTGTAATCCATTTGAGATTTAATCAAATAACACACATTATATAGTTATACATCATGTAGAAGCCACAATCCTGTCATTATCTTTAATTGTTTTCTTCAGGCTTTAAGAATTGATTTAAAAATAATTCCCTGAACTGCAGGGGTTGGGATGTTTACTTCTACATGAATCTTTTTCTAAACAGTTACATTAGTTGAAAAATACCTATGTTTTTTTTCAGTGAGAGCATTGCTTATTAGCATCACTTAAGAAATCATAGATTTTGAAAACCTGTTACCTGATAGTCAATCCATGCTTACAAACGTAGCTGTCCCTCAAGGTATCCAACTTTCACTTACATTCTCGGTTCAAGTGAAATATATACCAAAGGTTGCCTTTCTAACCACTGAATTAATCCGTCACCATAGAAACAGCTGAACTGACCGCTAACTGGGATGGATATTCATCCTTATAGAGAGCTCACCAATTCTGCAGAGGCCTGGCTGTTTAAGGTTCAGCGTTTCATGTCCACAGGAAATGTGACCGACTCTCAATGTTTTTAAAGGACAAGGGGAAAGTGGATGCGTGTTCTCACTAAGATACACTTCTCCAGTCACTGAGTTAGATAAGGTTTCCTGTCTTTTCACCTTTCCTCAATTATTCATAAAAAACAACGATGCAAGTTTTGATTATGAGAATTTATAACATGAGTTATATTCAGGACTCCTTAAGGTTGGGGTCAAAACTGAAAATGAGTACTCATTAAAGAGTTTCTGTGAAAATAAAAATTTTTCTCTTCACATTCTACCAAGTTTCTACTGAAGACTTCTTAAGGTGATATGTTTAAAATATAAAAAACAACCTGTGTTCTCCTATTTCAATGAGAACTGCGTCTTGATAGCTCAGAAATGCTGAAATTTATGGATCAAAGCTCTACACTACTCGCTGCTGATATTCAGGTTTCTTCCTTTTTGAAAAAATAATATCAAGGTTTTGTTTGGTTGGTTTTTTTAAGCTAGAACCATCCATCTATTTAGGGGAGACACTTTTTAAGAATTATTTGTTGTTTTTTTTGCTTCTTTTGCTTAATGCAGATGCTTAAGTTCTAGAGGTGTGCTGGCTTTTGGATGCAGACTTGTTGCTATTACCTGAGTCTTCTAGATACAGAATATCAGGTTATACTCTTTTAGACTGAATGTCAGAACAATTCACTTCTAAATGTTACCACATTTAGTGAGAATTAGGCAGTCTGGATTGCTCCCCAAGTTTATAAAATTATCTTTGAACTTCTATTCAACTCAGAAACCCAAAGAGTGCAAAAATGGAAAAAAAACCCAATTTAATAAGCAGCTGTGTTTCTGGCTTCATACTGGGTTATAAAAGAGGGCTACAGCTAGTCATGTGGTTTTACCCAGGGTGTTTTATTTTTATAAGAAGGTAAAAGTCACGCACCTGATTAAGAAGGAAAAGACAAAGAGTTCATTTGAGTGTGAAGCAAAGCTCAGGAAAAAACATTGTCATTTCATATGGTTGCCAAAAAGGATCATAAGGAACCGGTCCTCTGAAGCACAGACTTATGTATGTATATATCTCTGTGTCTGTGCCAGTAGATGTGTGTAAAATGATAGTTTCTTTCAGTTAGAATTTTAAAAAAAACTTGTTTGCTAAACAGGCAGGTTCAACAGGCCTCAGTTCAAGTATCCTAAGCTGGCGGTGGTAGGGAGGAAACTAACATCTAATTGTTCCCTGTGTGTGTTTTTGAACGTGGGTACTTTTACAAATACTGTTTTGGTGAGGAAGGAAAAAAGTGGTACTGAAAAACTGTGGTATTTCGAAAAAAAGTCCCCATAAATACTTGAACACAAAATAAATACCACAGATATTTGCCAGTAAGCTTGTTTCTATGCTGAAATGTTGACATCCCCAGAATTATCATAGTTACTACTATGAGATGTAGCAGTTGTGAAAAACTTCATTCTTGAAATGGAGTTATAAAAGAATTGATTAGGAGGCATTTATTTTATCCATGTGGGACATATAAACTCTCAATGAATGATGGACCATAATTTGAGTTTATCAATATTAAAGAATAGTCTCTTCTAATATCAGAATGCATTCTTGAAACTTCTCACTCCCCTGAGTACTTTTCAAAGGGTTTTAATGAGCTACAGAGCATGAGACTCATTTTCTAACTCTGATTTCTAATTTAATGCTTCCAATTTTTCTTATTCTTGTGATTTATTGATGCAAATTGAAGCCCCATTCAGGTCCTTTTCATACCTCCATGCCAGACTTTGAAGCACGGATCACCCTCATGGGCAGTCATAGGATGCAGGAATTCGAGACCTCTTTTGTTTGGTTTTTGGGGTTTTCGTTTGGTTGGTTGGTTGGTTGACTTTGTTTCTTAAGTAGAACCAAGTGAAAAACTCACCTGAAAAAAAAATGACCTAGAAAATATATAATCAATGTTTTTATAACTGAAATTATTAAACAAAGGAACAAACAAGCCTTTTTGGTTTTCATGTGGTTAAGAGTTCTACAATGTACAGAAAGATAGAGTACAAGGTCAAAGTCTAAATTCAGTTCACCAATTTTATACTGTATGACTGCAGGTCATAAAATCAATCGGAAGACTGCTAAAGCTAAAGAGAGTAAAAAAGTAAAAGTGATAAAATATATAGAGATGGGCTTGTTGCATAGGTGCCTAACAACCATTTCACTCAAAGTAAAATTTGCTGGCTTATTGGGACTATTTGAACTTACAGAATAGGAAGAGTGCAAAGAGCTCATTCTACTAACGGTATGGAAATCTCACAGAATGGATCCACACGATTAATAAACAGGAAAGCAGGCTACAGCCTCCTATGTCAAAGAAATATTTCTGATTATCCTAAGAACTTTGTCATCAAGGTGAAAAACCTTGAAGTTATAGGTCATATGGGATGCATATTAAACAGAAAGACTAAAATTTCAGAATGGAGACTGAGGGTTGGTTCCAGGGTTACTTCCAATAAGCAGTTTGTAAGAACAAAGAGTAAACCCAAAGAGAGAGCAAAACTCTCTGTTAAATGTCATATGTAGGGTGAAATCCTTCAAGCTTCACAAAATCAGGCATGATCAAAAATTAGCCATCAGCCTCTCAGTTTGTCTAAGCCATTGGAATTTCCAAGGAGGCACAGAAAATCTACTGCATTTAAGGTCAGTGTTATGGCCTCAGTGCTCCAGGAAAAGTAACCTGTTACCTGACCATCTGTTATGGGTTTGTGTGGCGCAGTTTTCTTTGGTAGTGGGGGAGGGGGCTGCAGAGGTGGCTCCTTTAAGAAGCTGCTAGAAGCTTCCCCTGCTCCAAAAAGTTGGACCCGTCTCTGGCCCAGGCCGACCCCATCAGTGACGGTGAGACCACCTCTGGGAGAACAGAATTAAGAAGGCGAACCAGCAGTGAGTAGTGGGATCGGAACGTGAGAGGAACCCCTCTGCAGATACCGAGGTCAGTGAAGAAGGAGGGGGAGGAGGGGGCACCTGAGGAGGCTGATGGCCCTGCAGCCTGTGGTGAGATGGCAGGCTGTCCCCCTGCAGCCCATGGAGATCCATGGTGGAGCGGAGGCTCCCGAAGATGGCGGTAACTCCATGGTCAAAACTCGCGCTGGAGCAGTGTGTGACTGGAGAGCATCCCGCAGAAAGGACCCGCGCCAGGGAAGTTCGGGAAGAACTGCAGCCCATGGAGAGGACCCGCACCAGGGAAGTTTGTGAGGAACTGCAGCCCGTGGAAAGGACCCATGTTGGAGAAGTTGGTGAAGGACTGTCTCCCGTGGGAGGGACCCCACGGTGTAGCAGGGAACGAGTGAGGAATCTTCCCCATGAGGAAAGGAGCGGCAGAGGCAAGGTGTGGCGAGCTGACCCTAAGCCCCATTCCCTGTTCCCCTGTGCCGCCGGGGGGAGGAGGAGGGAGAGATAACCGGGAATGGAGCTGAGCCGGGAAGGCAGGAGGGGTGGGGGGAAGGTGTTCTGAGGTTTGATTTTCCTTCCTAATACCCTTGTGTTTTGGTTTTGATTTGATTTGTAGTGAATTAAATTGATTTTGTTTCTTCCCCAAGTTGAGCCTGTCTTTTGCCCATGACCATAAGTGGGGAGTGATCCCTCCCAGTCCTTGTCTCGACCCACGAGCCTGCCTTTGGATTTTCTCCTCATCCCAACGTGGCCAGGGGAGGGGGTGGGGGAGTGAGCGAGCAACTTTGTGGTGCTTTGTTACCGGCTGGGCTGAAACCGAAACCACAACACCATCTCTTGATACATACTTAACTTTACCAATATTTCTCAGCAGGTCTGAAATATTCCATACTTAATTTCTGCTGATTTGCAGTATTTCAGAGCTGTGTGAATAAGTCTGAAATGTCTTTTCATAGATGCAATATGTATTATCTGCGTTTTGCATTTTTCTCTTGCTAGTGCCCATGGTATTTCAAAGTAGCTTATCTGTAGGAGTTCTCATAAAAAAAAGATACAAAAGTATTTTATAGCCCCTGGTTGTAGTAATGGGGAACATGCTCACATAAACATAGGATATTCATTATCATGTTTTTGTCTCCTTGCTCAAGAGGTAATCCTAGTCTTATCTTTACAGAACTTTTTTGGTTTTGTTTGGTTTGATTTGGTTTTATCACAGCATATTGTTACCATAGTAGTGCACCATAGTTACTAACTTTTATTCAGACCATGTTTATGCAGGATGAGAATTTTCCCCTTTTTGTGGGTATGAAACTGCAAGAATGGAGAGTTACAGGATATTGGTCTTCATTTTTCAACAGATTTGTTATCAGGAAATAAGGAATACAGATTGTCCCCCTGTATCTAGTACTTCATTCAAAGAATGAAAGACTCACTAAAAATCTACAGCATCATCCACAAACTCTGTAATTGATATAGAGGCTAGTTTACCAGAACAGAATTTAGTGGCTTTAACTCTGAAAATTTGTCATCTATTCTTAGGTGCGTATCTTCCAGTCTTTGAAAAAAATTAGCTGGAGATTCCACAGGGAGCAATATTCCTTGTTATACAATAATCCTCCTGCTTTGAGCACTTAATGAGACTTGGTTCCTCTAGGAAAAAATAGCGTTGCTTGAACTTGCTTGAACTTCCTAGAACTTGCTAGAATTCATTTTGACTACTCTAGATACCATCTTTAAGACTGTTTTATATGTGCAGCTCCTCCATCCTCTTTTGCCTGTGACTGTGTGGTTAAAGACTATGCAGGTTATGACACGCTTCTTTAACTCAAGCTCTTGACTTTACAGTATGAATAAAGTAGTTTATCAGAAATTATTCTTTCTTTTGCAGATTTGGGGAAAAAAAAAATCAAACCCAAACATAGTATTATGTGATTTTTCAGTATTGTTGATACATTCAACGCCTCAGCTACTTGATCTGATGATAAAAATAACTGCATTTCCGTGGGTAAACCTGTAGAAATTGAAGAAGCTACTGTCCCCACAGGTTAGTTCCTTCTATCTGCCAGGGTTTGTGTGTCCCCAGCTGACTTATATGTATCAGTTGTATTACATGATTTGAAATCATATCAATGTGAAGTCAATCACAGTACTTCTATCTGCTTTCATTGTAGTTTCAGCTACTTGTGCACAGAAGCAGACATATGTAGCGTTCAGTCACGGGGCAGTGACAAATAGCCATGGGACAGTAATACTTTCTGTAGCCCTTTGTAAAACTATCACAAATATATGTCCTAAATTTCTGAACAAGAGGAGAATGACAAGGTATCTTTCAGAATGAGTTTTGCGGACTATGCTTACAAAGCTTTTTCCAGGAAGTGGAATTAATTCTGCTTGTGCTCCAGGCCAATGGTCAGCCATGCAGCAGTGCAGAAGTGTAAAAGTGTACATTGATAAATCTAGGCCTACGCTTTCCGCCCCTCAGCACTGCTGCTGGGTCAGGCATGTTGCCATACAGATAAATGGCTTCCAGGTGCTTCAAAGTATAGGCAGATTGATTTCAGTTCTTCCTGGAGAATGAGGAACACTCAGTTGCACCTGTCTGCAAAATTGAGTGCCTACCCATAGATACCACTGCCGTCCTCTCACGTCCATTGCCTGCTGCTCTGGCTTCCTGCCTCTGTTCCAGTATAAACCCTACTCTCATCCTCTTAACTTTTTCTGCAGTCTCTGCATACACCTGGTCACTGTGCCAACTCCTTACCACTAACAATTTGTCTTTTATTACATCCATATTTTAATTGGAGCATGGCCAATGCAGGCAGAGGTATTTTCTGAATTATGTTTCTCCAACTCTGTGTTTTTGTAGTATGACACAAGGTCTTCATCTGTGCCTGATTCTTCTCAGTCCCCATTTAAGAAGTGTGGAGAGTAAAATACGCTCTGATTTCAGAGATCCTTTATACATGCTGACACGTATATTCAGATTTATATACATAAGCAGATTGCAACCAACTTCACTGATTGTCATGGTTTAACCCCAGCCAGCAACTAAGCACATGCAGCCACTCACTCACTCCACCCCACCCAGTGGGATGGGGGAGAGAATCGGAAAAAAAAAAAGAAAACTTGTGGGTTGAGATAAGAACAGTTTAATAGAACCAAAAGGAAGAAACTAATAATGATAATAATAACATTAATAAAATTACAATAATAATAATAAAAGGATTGGAATATACAGGTGATGCACAATGCAATTGCTCACCACTCACTGACCGTTGCCCAGTTAGTTTCCGAGCAGCGATGCCCCCCAACCCCACTCCCCCCAGTTTTATACTGGGCATGACGTTACATGGTATGGAATACCCCTTTGGCCAGTTTGGGTCAGCTGCCCTGACGGTGTCCCCTCCCAACTTCTTGTGCCCCTCCAGCCTTCTTGCTGGCTGGGCATGAGTAGCTGAAAAATCCTTAACTTAGTCTAAACACTACTTGGCAACAACTGAAAACATCAGTGTGTTATCAATGTTCTTCCCATACTGAACCCAAAACTTAGCACTATACCAGATACTAGAATGAAAATTAACCCTATCTCAGGCAAAACCACGATAGTGATCCACCACAGATGCAAGGTAGTGTGATGTTGCTTAGGTCTCATTCACTGCGAGTTCAGCTGAACAACCCATGGGGTAAATGGGAAATGCTGTTGTTCGGCTGACACAGCATGACTTGTGAAACTGCGGGAGCCACAGTGCACATAGCTCTGAGATCTCAGGCCATCTGAAAAGACAGGACAGAGTTAGGGAGCAATTTAAGAAGTAAGACACAAGAGTATATCTGCACAGTACAAAACCCTAAATCTGCTACGTTTGAGATTTGTCTTACACTGACATCTTAAAAAGTCTTTTCATAATTAAGTCTAACATGTTCTAACATGAAGACCTTTTTTGAATGTTTTATGATATTATCTGCTTGCAAGGTCTCTCAGGTAGTGTACTTGGTGTCAGCTGTAGGTTTAAATCTAAACAATAATGATAAATATTGCACATTTCCAATCTGCAAAACAATAAATGTCAGCTGCACTCTGACTGTAACTCAAGACAATTAAGACAAAAAATTGCTTTTTTTTTGCCCTGCTGCCAGAGCTGTAAACCCTTTGCCAAATTGCCTTTATAAGAATTTAACTTCCTTACTGATTAGTTTGACTCACATTAATTTAAAAAATATCTCCACTACAACTTACTGGGCTATAAAAATATCCCTTTTCCTAGCATTAAGCCATTGTGGTTGTTATTTTATTTTATTTTGAAGCTTTTAAACATAAATAAATAAATAATTCTGAAATCCCAATAGAAATAATGTTTCTATTTCATAATCTTCTCATCAAAATCTCCCTCTGGTATCTTAAGGTAGTTTTTAAGAGGAAGATTTTTTCCTCCCTCAAACCTCTTTTAGCTACAAACCATATGCTTACAAAGGAAGAAAATGTTCCCTTTTACTGGGCTGAGCTACATTTTCTGTTTCATTTCTGGACTATATTAGTCCTTTCTGACCATATAGAAGAATATAAAATTTGTTTCCTGGCTGGTCATTTTTTTTGCCTGATGTTCGAAATTAGTCATTAACAAATTCAAACAGTCAATGGAATAAAGTTCTGTGTGCATCTTTGTATAAAACTAATAATCAGTGTTTTGGAATAAACAGAGGAAGGACCGTGGAGAAAATTCAAACCTTAACCCCTGATAAGGGAACACAGGATGGAGTCAGATTGTGTTAGAGAAAAAAATTATTCAGCTTTGTCTTTGAAAAGAGGTGGTAGAAATGTGCAGAAATGACAGTTCAGATCGGTGTGCTGAAATCTTTGGAAATTGAGGAGGGAGATCAGCTAAAAGGAGTGGGCTAATTGGTTTGAACCGTAGGCTCAGAGGTGGACTGGTGGCCTTGGCTGGACCCACACAGCCAAGCAGAAGTCAGGGGAGGGAAAAGGGCTGAATGAGTTGGGGAAAAAGTGGAGAGCTTCTTGGGTCACTGGTTAGTTCAGTAATGCACCATGTGAAACCGTTCTGTACTGATATGCTAAACTGGGCAATGTCTTCTTTATACTAATGACGATGTGGTGTTAGCACAGCTGTTCACATTTTGCAGGAATATTTTGCTTCTTCTCGATATAATACAGTAATCGATTCAAGAGTTTCCCTTTCCTCTTAAGAGCCAATGCAATTGTTTTGTAATATCAAGCTAGGGTGTATCTCGGAATACAGTACAACACATTTTACTGTCCTTTAAAGATAATTTGACTGGCTTCATTATCCTGCATTTACCACTTATCAAACCTGACTTGTAAATAGCAGTGTACTTCATCAACACCAGCAAAGCTTGCATAAATAACAAAGTTATGAGTCTAAAATGATAATTACCACAATCTAATGAATCACATAAATCATTTATAATGAAGGGAAATAAACAATGACTCAGAAATGAACACATTAATAACTTAGGGTAGTTTTTTTTCAAAAGCAATGAGTAATTTAATTTATATGGTGTGTCCATAGACAGTACAACTGGAATTCTATCAGTGAAATAATTAGGAGTTAATCTAAAGGGATAAACATATCTAGTGGAGTCCAAATTGAAAAATTACTATTAAAATGATCATTAAACTGAGAACTTGACTATAAAATTATAGTAAATGACCAATATGGTTATAAAGCAAATTCAACATCTTGAAGAGATCATTTACCAAACATACCATCTCTCAGTCCCCTACCACACTCCCAAAATAATGAAAAAAAATAAAATTTCCAAAATGGGAAATGGAACCTGTTTAAATAAAAATGATGTCGACAAGAGAGAAGAAAAAAAAAAATTCACTGGGATTCTCTTTGCCTACAGTTTCATTTAGGTATGCTGGGTGAGTATGACCTGGGTATGACTCCAGCTAGTGGAGGTTTTGGGTCAGGACCGTTATGTGGCATAATGATAGTGATTCAGAGCAGCATCAGAGCAGCATCTCTCTTCCTCAGTGGGGTAAAGAGATGGTAACCAAGCACCTACAACTACAGTAGTGATATTGAACAGCTGGTGCTTTTCAAATATTCTTTTTTAATGTGTGTATGAAACCAGTTTCAATGTGTAGGAAAAGGTGACTGGATTTCCAAACTATTTATGGATATTCAGAAGGAAACACTAAAGTAGTAGAATATTTCTAACTTAAGTGTCTTGAAAGATTATAATATGAATACTATACTAAAGTCTCTAAACAAAGAATAGTATAGGTTTGCTAAATTACATGCAATAATTTAGAAAATTATTCTAATTTATAGTGTGTGATGAAATTACTGTATATTTAGAACACTAAAAAAATCTATCTTCTTTTGATTCACTCTTGTTTATTAATATTTTTGAATATTTATTAGATTCATTGTCTCCTTATCTATTTTAGCTACAAACCTTATAAACTTCCCATATTATGTTGGCTTAGTAGCAATTAAAGTTCAGATTTCTTGAAATACTGCATGTTATCACTTACTTGAAATCATAAATGAATTCATCATATTCCAGTTCAAATTAAATAAGTGATCATAATGTGTAACTAAGTCAATCTGTTAGAAAGAACTACTCAGATATTATACATATATATGTTCCCGGTGACTGGTGAAATGTCAAGGGGCTCTCTTCACTGAGTGAAATCACAGTTAGGCAGGTTAAGAAATTTCAGGGGTCCTGGAGAGCATGAGCAAGCACATCAGTACTACTCTGACCTTTCTGTCACTTCAGTCCAGACTGCAGGGGATAAGTAACTGATTGCAGGTAACACTCAGAAGCCTATAAAGTGTGGAGACCTGGAGTAACAGAGCAAATCCCGTAGAAATGCATTACACTGACACTTGTCCATTTGAAACGAGGTTGATTTTGTGAGCTTCCACTGCAGTAATGACCACCTCATTGTCTCTGCTTTCCAGCTCCAGCCACCACCTGCCAGAATTCTCTCTTTCTCAGGAAAAAGTTAATCAAGGTTTTCACTACATATAAGATGTTGTTGGTATTTTATTTTGCTTTTTCTTCACCCAGTTCAGCTCTTTTGTCATACCCTTAGATGTTATTTAAAGATAAGTACAAGCAGCATACAAAGTATCGGGCATTTAGATGCTAGGTTCATGGTGTTAATATAAAAATATAAAATAGAGGATGCTTTTCTTTTTCCTTTTTTTTTCCCCTCCAGCACTGGAGGAACCCCCTTAGTAATAAAAAGGAGCACAGAGATCTAGAATAAAGATCTCGGCTTACAGAGTAACTGAGAGTCTGTGTTTCAGCACCCAGTTAAGTGTCAACTGATAAATTAAAATTGGTAGAGGAGAATGATTGGCAACGTGTCCAAACAATTGGGCATTCCATTGTCTGTAAAATCCTTATGACTACCAGATATCATTCAGGTTTGTACTTGATAACTCACAGAAAACACTATGTTTTTTCTGTTCAGAAAGATAATATGAATTTGTAACTCTACACTCACAATTACCATCATTGAAAGGAATAATGATCTTTGAATTCCATGTAAGTTATTTTTGATAGCAAGTTGGCCAATGAAGCTGACTGTCATTTCTAATACACAGTGTTTCTGATAATAAATGTAACCATCTTGGTGAAAATTTACTTAAGATAAATACCCATCATGTAATCAGTTGTCTTGGTATAAAAACATTTCAAAAGAAAATGAACCTTTATTCAAAAGACCTCAAAATGGATTAAATGTGTACAGATAGGCTTTTTGTGAAGCTTCCAAGGACAAAGCTTATTTTCACCCTGATGAATAAGTCATATTTTATTTTAATATTACCTCTACAGCTCATTCTAAAGGTCTGTCCTTATTTCTTCTCAAATAACTTCTTTTTGGAGAAATTAATATTGCATCTAAATCCTGGGGCCTGACCAAATCACATTTTTTTAGTTCATTCTCATCATTCAGTTTGGTGGTCAGTGCATGATGATTCTGTTGTACTTTTTCTTGTGAAGTTCTGTTACAGCATCCAGTGGATGAAATGACCTAAAAATAAATTAATTCCTTAATTTGTGACATACCATTTAAAAATCTATATAAATTGTTCATTACCAAAAAGGTTGGTGTCTGATGTAGCCATCTAGCTGTCATGCCACTGTAAATACATCCTTATTGTTATATTAATCACTTTTGAAGGTTTCTGTGTGTTAAAGAACACACATTAGTTTTGTACTATATGCTGTGGGGAGAGACAATGTCACAAAATAAACTCAGCATAGGAATGAGAGGTATGATGTTAGCTTATTTTTGCACTTTTGATGCCTTTAGAAATTACAGATATCTCACAGTTTCAGTTACATGAGGACCAGATGGCTCTGCTTTGGGATAGTAAGGAACACAATCCCAAGACAGCATTCAGCAGATGTCTAGGCAGCAGCTCCAGCTGACCAGACAGGTTTGCTCTTCCTCTACTCCACACCCAGCCAAAGCCAGGAATGATGCAAGGACAAGGGAATAAGCCACCAGCAGTACAGCTGCTGAGCACAGAGAAAATTCTTTAAAGACTTAAAGCAAACAAACAAAATCCAAATCTCACATCCATCCTAGTTGTGTTTTTCTCTTTTTGGAGGAGGAAAGGAAAGGAAAATGGCATAGGGAAAGAAGTAATTGGATTTTTTTTCTTAATAAGAGAGAAAAAAATATTTTTTTTCTGATGCAGGTGCTTATTTCCTGGTCACCTGCAGTAACTGAATTTTATAACTACAACTATTTATTTAATTAAAAATACATTGTCTATGTCTAAATAATATTCTGACTAGGTCTTCAGCAGCCCTAAATCAGTGCAAGTCTGTTGAGCCAAATAGCATTTGGGGGTTTTAAATTATTTGGGGATCAGCTGACACCACTTATTTAATTTCTGATTGGTGGTTGTTATATAATCAGTGCAAAAAAGACAGATTGCACTTTTATTTCTGTGACTGTCATTATAAAAGAAATCAGAACCTAAATAACATAACAGCTGAAATACTGTAGAGGCATTGAAGAAAAAGAAAGGTGGGAGGGTGCGGGATTTTGCAGTTAAAAAAAGACTAAAACCCAAGATATTTGGTTTTCCTCACAATCTTACATATTCTCTTTTTAAATCTGAGCCAGTTGTTCCCTTCTCCATTTCAGCTGCCTTTACTGGTGGGTATTTAACAAATAGGATGCGGGCAGAATTAAGCTCAGTAGGGTCTACATCTGCTTCTCCTTTACCAAGTCCAGCTATGTCTCATCAAAGCCTTGGATACTCACCAAGATCCTGTTGCTCTATATTTCGTATCATGATTTTCAAGGAAAGGGAACACAAGTGTGTCTTCCAGGGTGAACTCACAAAGTGCTGGTCTAAATGAACAGAGGAACTGCAGCCATGAGATGGTCTAAATGCAGGTGAAAATGCTTTGAGAATTATGTTTGGAAATATGAAAGGGAGAATTCATAATTGCATTCAAAATGCAAGTTGTTTTTGCTGACGTGGAGTGTAATGTTCTTCCTGTTATCTGTGCAGAAATAACATCACAAAGTATCTCTGTGGCAGACCTTATTTTGCTGGCAATCCTACTGAAAACCCAGTGGTGAAAGAATCATGGATAATAAACCTTTTTCTTACTCTTATTGTTGGTCCTTCTAGAATAGTCTGATATTTTTGGCAATGCCTCTACAAAATGATGCAATTTCCACTTGCTGTTTTTGAACTGCAGTTTTCTTTGTAAAAGTTTGACATAATTTGTTAGTAGTAAACTCTTTATTTGTACATTTTTGGGGGAAGAAAAATTAAATCGCCGTTGAGCTCTGGATTTTATTGCTAAACTGCCTTATGAGGAGGGATCATTCCAGTCAGACTGGTTTCAGCCTCCTAAGCCATCTGTGGTTAGTGGTATTACACACACAGGATTTGATCCTCATCTCTCATGCATAGACACATATTACATCAGCATGATTGTTTCCTAAATTTGAAGTGATATCCCTTCCCGACAGTTTACATCAGTAAGTTGGGAAGTTTTTAGATACTCCACTTGGAGTGATTGAACAATGGACATAAATCCAAAAAAAGTGACATCTTTCTGAATAGATCACACTTACCAAATGTATTTATAAACCATATGTTACATAGAGCTGAATATTTATTTGTATTTGTATTGTGTTTGATATTTAATATTCACAAGCACCTGTAAATGTATATATCTATGTATATACATTGTGATGCACCTATCATCCTCTGATCTTATCTATTTGAAGACTCCCATTGACCTCAGTGAACTTTTGAGCCATACATAGACGGTAAGGACTGAGATGACAAACGTCACACAGGACTGTAAGTCAGTCACAACAAAAATACTATTGATGCACACAAAACAGTGCACCAACAATCTTAATAATGTCTTTTCAAGGCCTGTGGAATCAAATTTGTGTGGGCAGGGGTCAAGCATCATAGATTTGCTTACAGTCCCTGTGTGCAGTTGGGCTTTTTGCTTTTCTGGTACTTAACTTTAGTGTCGCTGTCTTTAGATCACATTTTGGTTGCTGTGATCCCACCATTCCTTCTCTTCTTTCTTTCTTTCTCCCACTGTCCCTGACCAACAGAAAATGAGATGGGCAGTTTTCCCATTTGCTACAATACCAGCATCCCCCAACGTAGAAGCCTGGAAATACCCTAAAAGAAATTTCCAGATCTTGGATCATTTGAATGATTGGGCATGCTTGGTAGGGGAATAAAAGAAACAATCAAGGCAGTGGTTTATGTATGAAAATTTGAGTTCTGAATTTCACAGGAGAAGGTATGATAAAGGAATGCTTGCTCAATAACCCTTCCTATTTTTTCCTGACAGCAAAACTGAGGCAAAAATAAGCACATAAAGAAATCAGTGTTGATTTAGCCCAGTGTTCCCTTAAGGAGCTTAAGATTGGGAGACAGATAAACAGTAAAAGAGGACAAAACCTTATCTCAAATTATCACTTGCCTTTAAAAAAATGTTTTTCCTTATTTGCTCACTTTTATAACCAATTTTATCTTTGTTATTATCCCTGTCTTCTCATATTTCATATGGACTGGGAAAATCACCAGTGAATTAATAAAAGTGGGAGAAAAATTTCCAAGCAGGAAACAATCATGCAATTTAAATCCTAAGGCGATGGGTTGAAGAATCACTGGTAATCATAGATTTTGTTAGAACAATTTATTCTACATAAGTTCCCAAAAGAATGTAGGAGGAAATACCTGAACTGTCTTTCAGGTTTATATGTAATATTGAGGATATATTAGATCCTTAACCTACTTTTTTCAATAATAAATAGGTTCTGATCAATTTAATTAAATTTCCTCCCATGTGTAGGGGTTCCCTATAGCATATAAAGAGCAATTTAGCTATCACTGGATTTTGATCCTCTGTTTGGAAAATTTGCACGTTACTACACAGTACTTAGTTCTGTGTGGCTGAAATCATCTGTAGGAGGAGAGGCAAGGTCAGGTGCCGGATTTACGACTGTAGGCAGAGACCCACATTCATATGGCAGCACAGCTTCAGCACAGGCAGAGCTCTTAAGGGGCAGGTGGTGCGTGGTGACAAGGATACGAGAGAGTGTTGTGAAAGGTCAGGGTGCCTATATGTTGCGGATGTGTCAAGGACCAAAAGTAGAGAATGCAGCTGAGGCACTGACAGCATGGTGGAACAGCAGCAAGAGGTGTGCTGGAGTTATTAGCCCCCCTGCCTTTTAAGGTTATGTGACTTCTGTTTTAATAATTTGAAGTTAAACAGGAAGAAAAAAGCTAATTATGATAGTAGTAATTAAGCACATTTAAAGGTATGTGCCCCTTAGTTCAAGAGTTCTGTTTTGGCACGGATGGCTTACAAGCAGTTGAGAAGGACTAGATTAAACCTTGGTTGCTGCCAGGCAATTTTGCTAATCTTAATTAAGCAATCAATATATTACTGCATGTGCATAAACTTAGTGAATATTAAGTAACTTAATTTCTTAACAAATAACTTTTCAGACCTGATCTTCTTTCAGCCACTAGGACTTTTGTATTTCATTAGTTTTTCTTCTTTATTAGGGTATGATTTGACAGATCTTTACAATAAACTCAAGTCCCATGTTGCTTACAAAATTCTGAGATACAATTTAATAGTCATTTTAAAAAGTATGTCACCATTTCAGAGCCCTCCAGTAAGATTACTCTGGATGCAGACAGGATATTTCTATTTTCTTTTAAATGCAATCTTGATAGGAAAAAAATCTGTACAGGGCACAAAGATTTTTTTGTCTCAGCTGCAAGGCCAGGCATAGCAGAATTTTGATATCTGGCTAGGATCTGTTGGCAGTTCAGCAAGAAGCACTAGATCATTTCAGCAAGATTCGCTTGGTTATAAATTGCAGCTAATTGCTGTCTTTCAGCGTTTTGTGACCCTCAGGTGTAAGTGATGTGAGACGTCAATAAACTGTATGTATCACTTGCCCTTTTGCCAGATAATGCCACAAGGGTAATACATACTGTACTAGAATGGGAAATGCTTCTCGAGCCCTGTTAAGCAGTAGGGTTTTTTTTCTGGGTTACATCCTTCACAAACACAGTTCCTGGAAGGCTCAGCGAAGATGCATGCAGGAGCCAACAGCTAGCATATGTTTTATAACTTTATTGTTCACTGGAGCATGAAAGATCTAATGGGATGCAAATTATCATCTCTGTAGATAGGAATTGATCAGAAAATTCACAACTTGAGGCCTGCTGGTGGGGAATTACCGTACAACGTCATTCACTTGAAACCAAGTGAGTTTTGCTATAAATGAGCGAGAGAAGAAATATCAGGCTTTGTGAGAGCTAAATTGCATTGCATGGTTGTAGTCAGCCTGTCAGTAAATGAGATTAAAGCAATTCCTATTGTATAGATCTGTCCAGAAACATAATCTAGGAGAAAATGCGTAGATGAAAACTATAAAAATTGGAGTTAAACTGTAGATCTAATCAGCATCGATTGGCTGAAGCTTTAGGTTTTGTGCTCTAAAATCTTCATTTCTTTTATTTTTTAATAGGTCTTACAGTAGGATTTGGAGGGAACAAAACCACAGTCATCATTGATTTTTCTTTTTAATCTAGAGCCTACAAATATTTACAGAATTATTAATCCTTTTTTTCTGTTTCTAATTATTTCCTTTCAAGACCTTGTGTCAGCATCCACACATATTAAGCTTTGATAGCCTTCACAATACCAATAGTCAGATTTCTGTTTTAATTACACTAATAACAGGCCAACACTTTTGTCATAAGGTAATTATTTTTTAGAAATATTAATCACAATATTGAAATTTGACATTGATAAGTATAAATGTCGCTTTAACTGCATGATTTATACTCACCTGTGAAGTGGGTTTGTCTTTCCAAAATAATACTGAGGTTGTAGAAGGTTTTCAGTAGTAGGCAAACATTGTGCTTTGTGGATTTATAAATCATTGTTCTGAGTTTGTCTATGTGAATATATTACATAATTGATTCTTTAATCCAGTATTATACGTGCAAGTTGCAAATTCAGTATACAAAAATCAGAAAGTATCCAGAACTAGCAATGACCCTACAACATTATATTGCCCTCCTGCAGCTGAGCCAAATAAGAGGATGTTACATGATCTTACTTTCATGTTATAAAGAATAATTATAATTTTTTTCTTCCTTTATTCATTCTGCCTTCTGCATGTGAGGATGGACATAAGTGTAAGTTAAGATTAGAATAAAATATGGAGTTGTCTGCTGGGAAATATTGAGCTGTGTTCTTGGCTTTGGAGGAAAGTACAGCATACTGGTCATCACAGCATAGCTGAATATAGACATTTGACATATTTGCTCCAAAAAGCCATGTGATTGAAAAAAGAGATGTGGATCTGCCAAATCAGAGAGCTAGATTTAGCTTGTCTCCTCCAGTGTTGGCTGGGGAGTAGTCTGAAGTGGTGGACTAACACAGAGACAGAAATAGTGCTGCATGGTGCTATGAGATGGGCTGACAGGGAATTGATCATCTTGATATGAGCCAGAAATGGGATGAGTGGTTTATGTGCCAGAAAAACTAGGGTAAGGAGGGACCAAAGTCTGCCATAAATTACAGCAGATTCAGGAACAGTTTGTGAAAGAAAATATCCAGAAGGAGCTTGTCACATCCCAATTTCTCAGGATGATGACTCAGGTTTGCCAATTCCCAGGTCAGGATTAACGTAAAATGACACCAGGGATCCTTTAACTCACAAAACTCAACTTTTGTTCGCTCACAGCAAGAATTGGCATGCTCACCACCAAAACTGGTATGGTCACAACAAAAATTGGCACGAAACTATGTCAGTAAACTGTGTAACGTGCTAACCCTGCATCACCAAATGTATACTACAGGCCTTGCTTATCTGGGAATCAGTTGAGGGAGGACAATAAGGAGAGCCCTCCCCTTGAGTCATGAGGTTCAGAGCAGACCCCCTTGCTTTCTAGGCTCCTTCTCAGAGAGGAGCCCAGGGGCAACTGGATCTCGTCAGTCCCAGACTTGGTCAACGGTTTGTGGCTAAAGGGATGAGGTGTAGGGATTATGGAAAAGGGAAAGAGAGAGAAGAGAAAGACCTCACCAGTCCTGGGTCCAGCCTTGGTTCAGTCAGGCGAGGGCTCCGGTTCCGGTGGGCTGCACATGCAGGGCTTCAGTTTGTGTCCTTTTATCATCCCTGCCCCTCCTTTGGGCGGTCATTAGGCTAATGAGGCGTCATGAGCAGTTTGTGAGCCTTTGGGCTCCTTTGGGGAGTCACTTCCCCTTGCCTGCATGGTGAGCTGCCCTGCTCAGCACATCAGAGGAGCGTTATCAGAGCAGGGAGCTGTGCACCCTCCAGCACGGCCTCCCCCTCCTGCTGCTGCTGCTGGTGCTGCTGGTGGGTGCTGGTGGGTGCTGATCCCCTGCTTTTCACCTGGAGTTCCTTGTTAATCAGAGTTCATCCTTAGGCAGAATGTGCCTTGTTCAAGACATTAACTCTTTCAGCCTCTCACAGAGCTGGGTCTTCCAGATGCTGAGAACCTAATTGTCACTTTCCTACTCTTTACAGGCATTTCTTTCGGCTACTGCCTAACTTGACCCTCTGAAAGTCAAGGTTTTATTGTTTTATTCCAAGCATCATTAGACCTTGGAGGCAGTTTATGTGTTGTCTATGAATAACAGATATTTCTAACTGGTGGCAGATCTCTTGTAAAGACTATTGAAAATTAAGGGGAAATTCAAATTGTAATGGTAATTTGTAACAGAGGAATGATCTGGCATGGAGAGCAAGAAGACCCAACTGCAGAAGGGGTTAAACCGTTTGGAAGCAGGAATGCCAGAGACAGAAGGACTTCATGGAAGGGAGGGAGGTTTCCGTTGCTGATGAGATAAGAAACAGCTGCAGCATTATCTTATAAGGATCATGGAGAGTAAGTGCTTAGGGGCTACTTTTAGTCAGCAGAACTGGCTCTGGGGGATAAACCAGACACCAGTTTAAGTGCTCAATGCCTATGCTTCTATAATTGGCGTGAATGCGAGTATATATAAGGAATTAGCTTGTGCTGCATCTTTACAGACTCCTTGCGGAACCACTTATGGCAGCAAGAGTCTACCCAAAGCATTGTTCATTAAATCTCTATATTTAAGCACAAACGTGATTAATTTGCCTCAAGGGGTAAAATAAAAGTTCTCCAACAAAATCCAGTAATACAGACTTTTCATTGACTTCAAAGGTTTTAGAGGTCAGGCTTTGGCAACCAAACTAACCAAGTCTTTGGGCATGGGAATAGGCTAGTTGTCTTTACAGTAGCCTGCCACGTGTTTGAATAGAAATAAATACATAAGTGCTCTATTATGTTAGGAGTGATATCTGTACAGAGCTTTGAACAAATGCTGCCCTATTCTCCTTCACTGTAGAAGGTGCTTGTTGTAATGTCGATGCAGTTGGTGAGAATTCAGAGTTCCTCTCTACAAGGAGAGGACCAATGCTTAGTTTCAATGTGGTGTCCACCTTACCAATTCAACATATGACATGTGATAATGTTTACAAAGTCCTGAAAAATATGAAAGGCTTTTCTTATTTAATTCAAAGTATTAATTTCATCAGGTCACCCACGTGTAAATAAAATAGGTGAGGTGAAAGAGAATAATAGTTATTGAAGTACACTGTACTTTTTTTCTGAATTCCTTCAATCAGTCCAACTAAATATATAACAGAAAATACTCACTCTGATCTTTTTTTAAGAATAAATGATGAGGTAATCTGTTGGAAGTAGGGAAATAATTTTGTGCCAGTATTATTGCTTTTCTGTATTAATTTGCCAATTTACCATATTCCTGCTGTTTCAGCACTGAGCCTCATAGGGAGAGACTGAAAAATCTGAAGGAGCTTAAATTTTCATCCACACATTGTTATCAATATGGATTGCTATTAAACTGTAGTTTTAAAATTTAACAGAAATTTACTAATGGCTGTTTTACTTGTGCCCTAAGTTAACACAGGAATCTTAGTGCATTGCTGGATAGTTAAAGTTCTTTCAAATTATAAGAAATGGAGAGACTAAAAAGTAACAAACACAGTAATGAAGATAAGAAATTCTCAGAAACCTTTTTCTAATGTGGTTTTCTAGCCTGAGTTTAAGCATTCCCAAAGTAGTCTTACAACTGAGAAGGAACGTTCAAAAGCATTTGTTATCAGCAGCAAGTAGAAAAGAAGCTGAACAACAGTCAAAACAGGTAAAATGTATCCTACTACTTGAGAACAGGCTTTTCAACCAGAATAATAGTCATATGTTAACTGAATATTCACAGTATTTAAATCCTTTTTGCTTGAACACAAGCAACAGGAGGTCAAGACTAATCTCCAGGACAATTTGAAATTTTTTAATGTATTTTTATAAATCCAATTAATAGAAGACTTTTCCACCAGTGATGAAAACAGTCTCTGTCAAGTAGTAACCGTAGATGCCCAAATACACTAAAGTTGTCTACCTTTTTTCTATTGTACCTCAATGCTCTCTTCCCTCGCAGTTTACAGGGCAAACACCTTTCACAGGAAACACAAGTATGCAGAAGAAAGCAAAACCATGTTGGGATTACTTTTATTTTTTTGTAGTTGTAACCACCAACATGTGGATAAAGCTGAATTCTACTGACAGACTCTTTCTGAGCTATTCTTCAATATTACAATACAGTGGAGGACTTAAGTGCTGATGAGACATTGAACCCCTCAGCACTCTTGCTGCAGTTACTGCAATCTCAGCTCAGTTCTTCCCGTACATCCCTAGCATGCCCTACAGTTGGCATTGCTAGGGTAGTGTCAGACCTCAAAATTTTCTCTTTCATGAATTCTGTCACCAGAGAAATGCTCTTGAGACAATTTAATTCAGTTTCTGTTAGAGGCAGAAATTTTCATCATACGTCTCTTAATGTTTGTAGCTAAACATAGACATATGTTTCAAACAGCCCATACACCTGGCCACTTGTCACTAAAAATAGACCGAAGGTATCTTTAAATATGATGTAGTTATCTCCAATTTGCTTGGGAGACGGAGAGAATAATCCTACAAAAGGAAAAGAACTTATGCTTCTCTGACTCTTCTAATTTCTCTCTTAGTTCTCAAACATCCATGCTTGGCAAATTACCATTTGGATTTTTGTCAGCTGGAAGAAGCTACATGAAGCTGCCTAATGTATGTAAAAGTAACATTTTGTATTCAGGAAACCATAATATTTGGGAATTTATTCAGATTCCATTTGGATTTAGATCCAAATACAGAGAAATAATGAATTATACTATGGAAATAGTCTATTGGTTTAAGTTTCCCTTTACATCAAACACAAAACACAGTGCTACTTAGTAAGTTTTATTTGGCAGACCTCCACCCAGAATGTGAAATAGACAACATGAGGAAGAGGGCAGTACTGCTTCTTTAGCACAGCTGTATGTACTTAGAAATATTCTTTCATTGGCATTGCAGTAGATTTGGACATAATGGTGCAAAGCTACTGCCAGAGCAGACTAAGCAACAGCACACTCAGTTGATGAGATATACCAATTACAGAATCATTTTTTCTGTCATTATGACTCCACTGGTGAGCATTGGGTGTGCTGGTTTTGGGGGTTTAAGTATTCCATGGGGTGATTAATCAAAATAAGTGATAAATGGCTCATGATTAAAAATTAACTAAAATTAAGACTATTAATTACACTTCCTCCATAAGTGACGAGACACTAACAGGTGGAGTAATAAGCAGTTCTGGATACATTCTTGACCTACAACTGGTCTTTGCACGCTTCTGAATATTGTCCTATTTAGACCCCCTTAAAAAACCAAACTCAGTGCAGTGCTATGAGGGAGCACGGGGTACAATTAAAAAAAGAAGTGGTCATGGAAGGTAAGAGAATAAAGTTATTCTGCAAATGCAGTACAACAAAGAAAATATCACAGAATTGGCAAGAGGCAAATGCTAGTCTAAACAGAAAAGAGTAATGAGGTAAAGGAAATGCATGTAGTAGAAGAATCATTCCTGAAGGAAAGGAAAAGCAAAGAATCATTCTACTGAGATTTGAGTACATCAGGGACCTGTGTGACATATTAGATTATTAGGTACAAACACCGTAGAAAGGACAAACAAAGGTAGGAGGAATGATAATCTCTCTAAAGAAATAAATGACTTACCAACCAGACTGAAACCTGGTTGTTGGTATTCCTCAGAGCCCTATTCCAGGAAAAATAGTGTTTGCTGTTCACAATAATTTCTCAGCCAAAACTTGATTTCACTGCTTTGCTTAAGCATTTTTCATCATTTATTTAACATCTCCCAGTCTCAGCCACGTTTTCTTTGAATAACTAGTCAACATGATCCAAACAATAAATTGGAAACCTGCAAGCATTTTATGTACACAGTAAAATACATATTTCACTGGAATAATGTCAAAGAGATTAAGAGTGGCTAAACAACAGGAAAATATCCTTGACTTTGATTGTAATGTCTCCTAAAGAAATACTTGCATTAAAGTAGCTTTGATCCCTGACTATCCCAAAGGTGTGCTTGTACCAATTTAAGATTGATACTGCAGTAACATGGTGAGTCAAGACAACTTGTGAACAATATTTAAAGGCCAGATACTGTTTTGCAATGTTCAGTAGTAAAAAATGCATATGTAGCAGTGTGATATATTCTAGGTACAGTGGGTAGTTCTCCATAACGCTCAAAGCCTTGCGAGGTTCAAGAAGCTCAACCGCCTTAAGCCCAGTTACCTGACAGAGCACATGCTTTGGGCACAGTAACCAAACCTCAGGCAGTATGGATCTTCTTACAACAAGGGTAAGATCCATACTGTGCGAGATGAAGCTTTCTTGGGGGGGGGCTCATCTGAAACCATGGAACAGTTGCTTCTAGACAGCAAGGCCACCACAAAACATGAAGTATAAGATGCTGTCCTTTGGACTGTCTACTCCACGGTAAACACAGACCAGCGTGAGCACTTTGCTTGTTGTCTCACCCCCCCTCCTCCTCCTCCTCTGAGTATCAGAAAAATGAATAAGTAGATGACATCTCATATGAAAGCAGAGAATAAGAATGTATGTATGCAGAAGCCTTCAGTGTTTTAGCCTTTCAAAAATCCTGAAAAACTAAGAATACTAGTGGGGTATGTGTGAGGTGGGAAGATACCTACACAAACTCTAAAATGTGCCTCTTTCAACCATGATTATTATGAGTTCATTAGTGTCTGCAGCTTGGGTGATATATATGCTACTGATACCTCTGAACATCAGTGACAGAGATTTAGACATCTAAATACAGAAAAACTTTAGGCTCCAACCTTGAATGTTGGATCAGGTATCATATTAAGATATATAAGACTTTCTGGGCTACAGAAAAAAAAAGGTTAATGAAGAACCAGTAATGTTTCACTATAGATTCTCTAAGAAATTATTTTTTCTTACTGTTATTAACTCAGAATCATAAACCTTATGTTAATCGCTAAACAGAGAGCCATAGATAGCTCTGGCAGAAATAAAGCTGATAGCAGCCTGCATGTGCCACATGTAGTGCTTTGTAGAGTGAAAACAAAATATCTAGTGAATCTGCAAAACTTACAGAAAAGCCACCGTGTAAGAGGCATTCACAGTATGAACATAACATCGAATGCTTATTTACTTATACTGTAATGAGAAAGTTCCCAACCAGCTGGTGTGACCAAGCATCAAGAACCATCAGTGACATGGCTGGAAATTGATGGGCCTTTTGCTAGCTAGCTAGAAATAGAAAAACTAAACAAACAGAAATAAAACAACCCTCCAAATTTAGTAAAATGGAACATATCCCTCAAGTCTCTCTTGCATGCCAGAGGAAAATAAAGAGCATTTCAAATAAACATAGCGTGACTTCCATTTTTAAATAAAAGGTTCATAAAAACAGTATATTGATTTTTGCAGACATTCAGAAAGTGAAAAAAAAATTTTCTTCACACATGCATGTACTATAGTTCTACTTTCTATATTATCTATACCGTTTTCTAACCATGGGGGAAGTTGCAGCTACACTAAAACAAGAGTTGGAGCACAATCAGAATTTCCTGTGGTTTTTTTTAGAACTTGTGGATATTTTTTGTTTGCTATGAATTGTTTTGGTTTTACTTTTGTTCAGAAGCAAAATGAAAATATGGAGAGATGGTACTTTAGCTGCTCTGGCACTATTTAAGCATAATCTTTTTCTGCCTTTCTAGTTCACATATTTAATACAAGAGTCCACTTTTTGCCTTCTCCATTCGTCTATTTAAGAATATATACAGAGATGCCTACTACTGCTTCTGAGTCTCCATATTTTAAAGTATTTAAAAGCTGCTCTAAGTTACTTTCTACAATGGATTAAATCCCATTGGTAGGCGTAAGCAAAAATAACTCTCCCATATATGTGTACACCTTTCAACCATCCTGAGACTATTCCTTCCTAAGCCATTTAGTACATGATGTGGTGCTGACGTATAAGTCTCATTTAACCTCTATCTCAGCTATAAAGCTCTCACAGTGGTGTGACTGCACATAATTTAGCCTAACTGGAAATAAAACCTTATGGTTTTGTTGCTGATGAAAACATAGGTGATGTCTCTGATATGACTGTTATCAACCATAGACATACACTTGTTTATCTGATTATAGCTACACTGGCTAGAGCTTAAATACAAGAAGTAACTTTGTCCTGAGGAGCTTACAGAGTGATTTGAGAAAGGCAGAATGCACTTTTAATTAGCCCTATCACTGATTCCTGACAAAAGCAACACTAAGGCTTGTTTTCTTAGTGTTCAAAAGGGGGTAGAGCTAGTCCCTGGAGTCCAGGTAACCTGTGGCAATGTATCCCAAAGACTTCTGTGCTTGTTAATAACAGTTAGCTTCTCTAAAGAGTATACTGAGTTACAGAAGGTGTCTCAAAAAAACGTGCAACAGAAGAGACAAGGTGTTGAAACACATGGAGAAAGGAAATCCATAGCAAAGATAGGTAGAGAACAAGTTAGAAGAGAGTTTAGGAAGAGAAGAGGGCCCAATGAATCCCAGAATTTATATAGGACAGAGAGGTGGGATAATAGAAATGGCAAAGCAAAGGCTGAGTTATTTGTCTTCAGAGAGAAACCACCCCCACCCCCCAACATGGCTTTATTTTTTCTTCTTCTTTCTTTTTTTCTTGTGCAAATACTCTGTCTGGTAGAAAGAAGTATTCTGTGATAGTAAAAGGCTGAGTGGTGATTACTCTCATACCCAAGTCTTTCTGAAGAAAGCACATTTTCATATCTGTGGTTGGGTATTAGCTGTTTCATGGCTTATGTACATAGTCATTGTGATGCTACCATTGAATAATTTTATTCAGCAGGAGCAGAACTATGCCCTGATTTTATGAAATGCTTCCTATTTCTTTTCATATGGAAGGTTTTGTATGAAACCAAAGCTGACTTTTTTTTTTTCCTTTTTATTTCCTTTTCCTTTTTGTTTTTCTTTTCCTTTTTCCTTTTCTTTTCTTTTTTTTTTTTTTTTTTTTTTTCTTTCCTCGTTATTCAGGAGCCTTCTGTTCTTGAAAGAATAGGATTAATAGCACATCCAAGGCACATGCATAACACATGCAAGAACTGTACCAGTTACAGCTCTGGTAAAGTATCTCAGTCCTGGTCTTCAACATCCTTATTGTCCCTGATGCTGATGTGCAGAGAAGGATTTCCACCTGTATCACATTGCCTGAGCATCTCTCTTTTGAGAAAAAAAGCAGCAACAAAGACATCAAAATTATTTTTAACTTCAGTGCAAGTTTAAATGTTCTGAACTGATGGTTCTGGAGGCTGAGATCTTTTGCCTGTAGAACATTACCATAATTATCTCAGTTGCCTAAGCTTCATATGTCAGTGTATGCATAGGTGTACTATGCAATTAAAATACTGGACAAATGGGGAATAACATTTCAGTGAAACAGCTTTTGCAAAGCTCATCCTTTTCTGTGAGACAGATAAAACATCCATATATACACATAAACACACACGACTCCTGGAGTTAACAGCCATTTTTAGTGTACATCTGGGGAGAGGATGTGATCTAACCTCTAAAGTGTTCCCTCTTTTGACTGCATTGTTGCCAACTTTTCTCTTGGGAGCTAAACATTCTCTCTCAAAAGAAGGAAAATATATGAAACTGTATCTTCTGAAGTATCAATGCCTCGATTCCTTTTTGATCAAATATAGATTTAAAAAAAAAAGAAAAATCTCAGCACTAAGAGATTTTTAAAAAGATGCAATCATCTTAGTAGGAGAAAGTAAAAATGCTCCAGTGGTATGCTGTGTGTCCTCATCTTCTTACAGTGGTTTCAAATTCTGTGTAAAAATTAATCTGAACATGCATTTAGTGACTCCCATTATCATAATGTGTCAGGACATTACCTTTGGTAGATTTTTTCTGGTGGGTGTTGTTCTAATTCAGAGATTGAGTTTTGGAATGTCAAGACTAAAATAGGTAGTGGGGTCTTGCATGGATAGTTCATATCTCTGCTACTCTGTGACTGTCTCTAGATTGGAGCAGACCACTTTTATCTCTTAAGGACAAATATTCTATTTCCTGCACATTATTTTCCCACAAATCTTGCATTTCTGCACTACTAAGGCAATTGTCAAGAAAATGGCAATTGCAAACATGTGCAATACAGGTTATGCAATAAGTAGGTAGAACATACCCTTCTGTATTTATATATAAGGATGGTCAGACAATCACATATCTTGTCTTTAAACATTTTCAAACTCATATGTCAGAGGTTAAGCACATGTTTTGTCTTCCTATTGGAAGAACTGAGACTCTGTCATGGCTTGACCTTGGCTGGATGCCAGGTGCCCGCCAAGCTGCTCTATTACCCCCCCCTTTAGCAAGACAGCAGAGAGAAAATATGATGAAAGTCTCATGGGTTGAGATAAGGACAGGGAGATCATTCACCAAGTACTGCCACAGGCCAAACAGACTCAACTCAGGGAAATTAATTTAATTTATTGCCAATCAAAAATCAAAGTAGGATAATGACAAATAAAAACAAATCTTAAAAACACCTTCCCCCCCACCCGTCCTTTCTTCCCGGCTCAGCTTCACTCCCAATTATTCTGTACCTACTCCCCCCATGCGGCGCAGGGGGAAGGGGAGTGGGGGTTATGGTCAGTTCATCACATGTTTCTGCCGCTTCATCCTCTTCAGGGGCAGGACTCATCACACTCTTCCCCTGCTCCAGCGTGGGGTCCTTCCCCCAGGAGACAGTCCTCCACAAACTTCTCCAACATGAGTCCTTCTCACTGGCTGCAGTTCTTCATGAACTGCTCCAGCGTGGGTCCCTTCCACAGGCTGCAGTCCTTCAGGCACACACTGCTCTAGCGTGGGTCACCCAAGGGGTCACAAGTCCTGCCAGAAAACCTGCTCCAGCTTGGGCTCCTCTCTCCACAGGGCCACAGGTCCTGCCCCGAGCTTGCTCCAGAGCAGGCTTCCCATGGGGTCACAGCCTTCTTCGGGCATCCACCTGCTCCAGTGTGGTGTCCTCCCCGGGCTGCAGGTAGATATCTGCTCCACCATGGACCTCCATGGGCTGCAGGGGGACAGCCTGCCTCACCATGGTCTTCCCTATGGGCTGCAGGGGAATCTGCTCCAGTGCCTGGAGCACCTCCTCCCCTCCTTCTTTACTGACCTTGGGGTCTGCAGGGTTGTTTCACATATTCTCACTCCTCTGCTCTGGCTGCTGTTTTGCAGCAGTTTTTCCCCTGTCTTAAATCTGTTCTCCCAGTGGTGCTCCCACCATCACTGATGGGCTTGGCCTTCGCCAGCAGCAGGTCCGTCTTGGAGCCAGCTGGCATTGGTTCTGTTGGATATGGGGGAAGATTCTAGCAGCTTCTCACAGAAACCAGCCCTATAGCCCCCCTGCTAGAAAACCTTGCCATGCAAACACAAAGTTCTTGTAATATCTTTTGAGATGTTTTTTCAATGCCTCTGAATGTGAACTATTAAAAAAGATATTTTAATATATCAATTCTTGCTCTCTAGTTCTTACTCTCTAGTAGAAATACAAAAGTCAGGTTAAGCTGTTTAACATATTTCTTGTACCTGTAAGGTGAAATGTGCACAGTCACAATCTAAGTAGAAAATTGCCTCAGTTTGTCATAATTTTATATTACACAGAAGTAGACTCTTGGAGATGATATGCAGCTGAATCACCAGTACAGTGTAAGGAGCTGTAATAGTAAACAGTCTTGTTTTTTCTTCTTTAGTATCATTAGCTTAAGAAGATCTTCATTCTCCTATCCTACTTCCCTACTTTCAATTTTTATAAATGTTGTTTCTCGTTTTGTTTGATTTTGGATTGTTTTTCCACATTAAAGTGTTTCCAGTTGGGTAATTTACAATGTGGTGGCAACAGGGTTTTGTGCTAGTGGTATTCCTACTTAATTCATTTTGAGTAGCTAAGAAACAAAGAGTTGAAGGAAGCACATTGCTTTGTAGCTTAATAGCAATACTGTATTGTTATTTGGATAAACCATATTGTTGAAGAGTAAATATGCCACTAATCCTTCTTTGCTGCAGCATGATGACTTTTACTCCTGTCAGCACTGATTTTATAGAAAACTAGACTGAACTCGCGTCTTATGTTCTACATGCAAACATGCTTTACTTACTGAGAAATGGCATGGAGTATTTTGCAATGCCTGACAATTGTGCATGTAGTTGAAGGTCTCAATTTAATTTGAGCTCATATTGCCATCTCTAACCAGCCCTTACAGCTTGCAAACAGTCATGTCCAGTTTTCCATTCAAGAACGAGAAAAAAGAAAGAAAAAGAAACCAACACTTGCAGCTAGTCAGTCTTAGTAACAAAGCTACAAAAATACTAATGATAATGCCTTAGACCTCTTTTCTACTCATTAAATTAGAATCAGAACCATAGACTTTGATGAGCAAAGGCATAAAGTCTGCAGGTGAAGATTATTAAAATATATTTATTCCAGCAAAATCTGTCTTCAATCAAACCACTCTCAAACAAAAATCTAGGTTAGTTTCATATATCACAGCTTATAATGACCCAGTGATTTTTCTCTCCTTTCTTTGGTCCAAATGTCACTAACAGTAGTTATTAAAGTCAGCCTTAGAAATTCAGAGCCTCAAAATTAATTTTGGCTCCCCAAAGACTGTTATGCTCTATCTGCCTAATTCTCAGAGCCGTGGAAAATTTGCAGTCCGAAGACAATTTGGAACAGTAATATTAGAACAATGGAAAAAAAACATTCTTTCAATACCATTATTAGAAAAATAGTTACTTGCTGAATAGCTGTAATTATTACTGATTCCTAATAGTATAACATCTAGAACACAGCCTTTAAAAATCCCACCCATTACACAAAGCAGTCAGCTTTAGCACTTTATTTTCAGACTGCTATTACTTTAAAAGGAATAAGAATATCATAATGTATTGTAGACATGCTTTTATTTTAAATGGATCAGATTTTCACAGGGACATAATCAATTTACATCGATTAAAAATATGTCCAGGCAAGTTTGTTTATCTGTCTGTCTATCTATCTATCTCCTCATTTTAAAAGATGCTTCTTTTTTCCACTGGAAATTGTAAACTTCTCAAGCCAGTTTTGGGGAGGATGGCCAGTATTAGGTTAAATTCATCAGTATTAGGTTTAATTTTGGATTCATTAATTTAGCTTAAAATAAAAAAATTAAAAAAAAGAGAAAAAGGAAAGATTCCAAAGAAAAATTATTTCCCTGAAGTAGGCAATCGGACTCTCCATGTGAAAAACATATAAAGTCATAAAAAAGTGATTAAAATATTCTCAGCAGAGCATTATATTGAAAATCCTCTTTCCTAGTTCTCCTCATGTCGTGGTTTAACCTCACACAACAACTAAGCACCACATAGCTTCTTGCTCACTCCTCCCTGCTCCCAGTGCGATGAGGAGGAGAATTGAAGAAAAAAAAAGTCAAACTCATGGGTTGAGATAAGAAAGATTTAATAACTAAGGTAAAATAAAATATAATACAATACTAACAATAATAATAAAAAATAATAATGATAATAATAGTAATGAAAAGGAAGATAAAAAAAAAAATCCAAAACTAAAACCAAGAAAAGACAAGTGATGCACAATGCAATTGCTCACCACCCGCTGACCAATGCCCAAGCAGCAATCCACCCGTCCCGGCCAACTCCCCCTGGCTTATATACTGAGCATGATGTTCTACGGTATGGAATAACCCTTTGGCTATTTGGGGTCAGCTGTCCTGGCTGTGCTCCATCCCAGCTTCTTGTGCACCTCCTCGCTGGCAGAGCATGGGAAACTGAAAAGTCCTTGACTTGGGGTAAGTGCTATTTAGTGACAACTAAAACATCAATGTGTTATCAAGATTATTCTCACACTAAATCCAAAACACACTGTACCAACTACTAAGAAGAAAATTAACTTTATGCCAACTGAAACGAGGACACCTCATTAAAGGACTGTTTAAGACCATTAATTAGCTAGTTGTTGAAAATAAGCATGTGAAATTATGATATGGAGACCAAGTTCCAGAGGAAATGAACAGAGACTCTACAGAATTTTCAACAATGATGTTGCCCTGGAGAGAAAAAAAATAATCTGCTTGAGACAGGCAGTGTCATTTATCCAGGCTCTTCATCTGAATGGTGATAGTTTCAAGAAGCCAGCTATGCGGAAGACAAAAGGACTGCCCTTGATTTTTTCAAAGTCGAAACTTCACTAACAGAAAATCTTGCTAGAACAAAGCCCATACATTTCTGTGCACTTCTCTTCTTTGCTTATCTTTTATGATCTGAACAAAATGGATCATTCATAAGTAAAAATCCTGCCTTTTCTTTTATGAAGATGAAACTGAAACTCTTCAGCCAGGTTCTACTGGAATGCACTACTTTCAGGGATCTGAAGGGAAAAGGCCATTACATCCCCAAGGTCATAAAGGCTATTATGGTCTGATAATCTGATTTATCAGATCTCAGGCTGCAAAGCCTTTTAATGCTTTATTTTCAGTGTTGATGGAGACAGTGGTTAAAAAAATTATTCTGAGATTTAAAGGAGCTTCCACCAAAGTCATTGGCACTTCAGTGTACTTGATTCACAAGGAAATTGTAAGAGCCCAAAGCTAAAATTATAAATCAACAGATACAGCCAGAACTTTGCTTTGCTTCACTGAACTACAGCTCTTTTAGTAAACACAAACAAGCTTATAGTGAAGTCACATAAATTTTATATTGTCTCAGATTTCAACAAGAACCACTTGGACACTGCTAATAACGAGTATCTTTTTCATAAATTTAATATGTACTTGAACAGATCTTGCTCACAGTAAAGAGCACTGTCTAAGAGAAGCAGGCTGGCCCTTTATTTGGGGAGTATTACTCCCTGAAAATTGGAAAAAAAACCACATTTATTTAAGACTGGAATTTTATTCATAAAGCTCTTGCCTCTACAAATTTGCGTAGCTTTGTTTTTTGAACTAAAAACACAGCTTCTTTTGTTTAAAGGAAAAGTTAAAAATGTTTTGACCTTTCATGGCAAGTTTGAGTTGGATGCACATGTATCTTGTGGGGGTTTGAACTACTAAAAAGAAGAATTTTTAAAGGTGAAAACCACCAATTTAACCTTTAAATTGGCAGCTTCAGTGCTGATTTCAGACGGAAAAAAATGAAAATAAAAACGTTTATTTTTCCAGAGTGGAATACCTTGCCATTGCCACTCATAATATGCATGTTAATTTATTACCCTTGAGTAATCCATCTGTTCTTCATATCTGTGTTCTTTATATCCAACTCCTTTTGTTACTGGTAAAATAAATGACAGAAATAGCTGTGATCTTTATAGCTTCTATTCATACTGTGTCAACAGATCAAAACTCCTGTTGGGCTTTTAATGAGGGGAGAGCTTAAAACAGACAGGGAGATATTAAAGCTTATTTTCTGTTTATGTATTAGTGTTTCTTCTGCTAAAAGAAATGAGACAATCAGAGTGTTTTACTGTCATGCTTCTGAGTTGAAAAGTATCCCACATAGTATTACTCAACCCTTTTGTCTAAGGAGCTTAGATCTCCTTGTTTGTCCTCTCATTATCCCCCTGCAATTTCACATTTTATTTTTCTACCCTTTTATTATCTCAAGACAACATTATTAGAGCGTATCAACTCATAATATTATTCTTCTGCTCATTAGCTGTTTCTGAAAACATTGGTGTGTATTGTGTTCTGCTTTATACATCAGATTTAAAATAGAGCTAGTGCCTGAAAACAAACACAGTCCTCTAATGTGTTGTTCAGATGTGCATCTAAGCAGGTTAGACACCTAAAACCTGCTGAACTCATTTATATCAGCTCCTTGGGATGCTTCAGAAATCATTTTAATATTATCTAATAAAATAAAAAGTTTTTAGTCTTCAAGATGCACAGTAGCTAAACTGGGAGAGTTGATGGAAAACAATTGTATAATTGATACATGTATGACATTGTGTATCAATAAATACATGCATGGATATGAATATAGATAAGATTTTTTTTTTTTGGTCAAAACCAATAGTGGTTTAGGTCTGTCAAAATGTTGTTCTACAAGGCAAAATAAAATAACCTGTTTCAGATTTAGAGGTTTTGAGCCATTTTGATATGAGAAGTCCAAATATTTCATTTTTTTTACATTTGAAATTAATATTTTTTAAAAATTCCTAAATGAAATTTTCTTCTGAAAAACATTACCATCAAACCTGAAAATTGCTTTTGGGTTGGTTTTCTTGGAGACATGGGACAAGAAAGTTTTACTGAATTCAACTCAAATTAGAGATTGTTTGTAACATACTTATCCTCCATTAAAAAAAAAAAAATTATCATCAAAGGAAATGTTATCCAGCTGTAGTACTCACATGGATCTTTAAGCACCAAAATGTCTTTAATAATATGGCTCAGGCCACACCCACTCCAAAACATTAATAATACACGAATATTTTCAGAGGGATTAGATCTTCAGGACAGAAGAGACTTTGAATGTTGAATTGTAACATTCTACAGATATTGGTGCACACAAGTGATAATAAATTGTATGCAATTTATTTTTTTAATGAAAATTAACTTTTGACAAATCATTTAACTGTACAGTCAATTCAGTCAATTCTTTGTATTGAACACTTTCAGTACTGCTGCTGAATGGCTGCAGAAGCAGCCTAGCAATTTAAATGGCAACAAGAAAGGCCCCAGTACTGATCTCCTTAGTTAGATTTTGCAAATTAAGTATAGCAGAATAAAATGGAGGATGTTTTTTTAAAAACTTCTATCTGTACTGTTGTTATTGTCTGGACTCCTTCACACTCATTGACTTGGTTCCTTTTCTACACCTACACAGAAGTCTATGGTAGTCAAGCGCAGCATTTAAGGTAATTCACTGGTCAGTTGAAAATATGAGTAAAAATAGAAAAAGGAGGAGGTCCTCTTTTTCTTCTTTCACCTAACATGACTGAAATATTGTTCTAAAGAAGGTTAATCCCAACACTGGGCATTTTAACTTTGCTTCTCTTTTGACTGTAACTCTCTAACATTAGTTGTTCAATTTCAGTACACTGGCATTCATTCGTCATCAAGGAAAATATAGTCTGCACTGAAAATTGAAAGTACAAGTGCAATGTCTGTACAGATCTCTTATAGTTGTCAAGTTCCACTAAGTTATACAGAAGCAATTTCCCTAGAAACATTTGTCAAATACTATGTACTTTTATCTAAACTACAGCCACATATGAATATGTTTGTTTCTGGTTTCCAGAATATGCCAGAAATAGAATCATAGAATCATTCAGGTTGGAAAAGACCTTTAAGATCATCGAGTCCAACCATCAACCATCATTAGGTGTATACAAGTACATAGGACTTTCAAGTGATTCTGTAATCTTAAGATCTGAAAAGGTGTAAGGACCTGGATATTTAAAAGGGAAAAGTCCAGAGGCTAGTTAAATTGCTGCTTGGTATCCAACTTTGCCAAAGAGAAAAATAAATGCCAACAAAAGAGCAACCAGAGGATCATTGCATGGGAGACACAAGCCAAAGGCCTTTCCTGTGAGTGCTAAGGCAGATGGAGAAAGTCAGCCGAGGCATTGTCATACACATTGTGCAGCTGTACAAAGTTACTTCCAAACTGACTGGGTGAGCACTGCCAGCAGATTCGTGAAGGCTCCCAGCACAAACCCTAAGCTGTCATTTCTGAGCACGTACACTGTGTTGAGCTGAAGCTGGAAGTCTGTTGATATGAAGTAATAAGCAGACTTTATGGAAAGTCCTATGGACCAGTGAACATCCCCTGCTGAGTCCACCCTGTTGAACATCTAAATCACCGTAAGTTTTGAGGTTTCCAGAATTAATTCCACAACCCTTACTATTTTTATAACTGTTTTTATATTATGATTTGGCTAACTGCATTATTCTTCTTAAAATACTAATGTGGGGTATGTTTTATTAAATTTTTGATCTAGTATATACTGAAGCTTCACTAATTCTTTAATTTTGATCATTAATAAAGCAATAACCCAAATCCTCCTTCATTGGCTCCAAAACCTTCTCATACTAAACACTCTGTTGAAGGAACAAGATTGTGAAGTGACAAAGGATGTAACAAGGAAAAAAAATATAGCTTCCAAGTTAAAAAGAGTCACTGCGAAGCATCTGGTTTTTGTTTCCCTTACATTTTACTGGGCAGGCTTACAGGATCCCCAGGGATGACAACTAATAACTTTTGAATAATTACCTGGAAGGATTAAATTAGACAGCAGTTGTTTCTCTCAGGTTGCAGCTCCACCACCTTGGTGTGCCTGCACTCCATTAAGAAAGTTATGGGTGTTCAAATCACCCATAGCTCCTATGACCTTTTCCAGCTGCCATGTTTCCAACTTCTCTGTTCCTTAATATATCTTTTTTCTTACTTTCTGTGAGACTTATGTTGCTGTCATTTATTTTTTTATTGTTTTCTTTTTTCTTTATCTCCTTTCTCCAGCTATTCTATTTCACTTGTATTACTATAGTTCTTTGCACTGGTCTCTTCTTTAATTTCTCTTATAATTTTTGCATGGTTTCAGAAATGTAGCTTGATCAAGAAGGAAGTGTGATGTACTTGAGAGGAAGGAAAGAAAGACATATTTCAGTACAAGACAGGAAAACAGAAAGATTAGGGAAGCTGTTTTGTTCTAGGAAGACATGTTTTCCTCTGCGGGTAGAAGTGAATAAAGTTAGAATGGAAACCTCAGAAAAGAGAAAAATAAAGAATAGATAGTCAAATGCCATCGAGTGAAAAAAATGCATGCAAACAAATGCCTTTTTGCAATCCACAGAACCCTTGTTCATTCCGTAGTATTAGAAGCATTGCAAGTAATGATGTTTTTGAGAAGAAGAAAAGAAAAAAACATAGAAATATATTTCATGTTAAGATAAATTTCAATATAAATTCTTGACGTGGGATTCCATTTAAAGTAATGATGGTAAATCTTAATATTATTCATTTTTTTCAATAATTGAGTACACTGCTAAGACTAATCACTTTATTGTTCCTGTTTTCAGTGGAAGAAGCTGACAAGGTCATTGTGTTCCTTGGAAGTAGAGGAAAGTCACCAAAACCAGGGCACTTTGAATCAGATTGCACAGATTGCATTGCCATCTTATTTGAGAGGAAGGGAACATCAGATGTGGGTGCTCTAAAAAACCTACCTACCACTAAGGAGCTACATGTATCAAGAAATGATGAAATTTGAAAAGAACAAGTAAAAATAAACAAAAAACCCAAACAAACAAAGACCCCAAACAAACCAGTTTCCTAGTCACTCTCTACCTTTCTGTTTCTGGAGAGGAAGGGACAATAATGTTTACTTGTAAGCAACGTTTTTTAGAAAAACTGACTTACACAGAATTTCTGAGATTTCATGATAGTAGGGGAAGGAAAACAAAGAAATTAAAGACTTAAAGGAAATTGTTGTACAAATATTAATTGCTATGTTTAATAATGCAGAAGTTGTGAAATTAAAGCTAACACGAAGCTGACTATAATACACAAGGGAAGGTGACTAGTCAATTTTTTTCAGTATTCTTGATGCAGATGATCTTGAAGATTAGAGGAGTTGAAGTTAAACGAAATGGAACAAAATAGGTCTTGGACAGGAACTAATGGGAAACCAAAAACTTTGCACCCCTTAGGTACTGAGTTGAGACTGTTCCAAGGAATGCTAACTGATGGCAGGGTGACTGTCATCTGTGAATATGATGCAGCCTAAACCAGCAAACAAACAATTCTAAGATGTGCTGATAAGTCATTTCAGTAGAAAAAGTCTTAATTAATGTGAATATAAAAGCTCAGATGAACTTTTAAGAAGTATTATGCTCAGCAATGTTTATATAAAGTAAATTCAGAACAGAGAGATGAGCAATGGTGAGGAAAGATAAACAGAATTTAACGCCTGAAGATGGATAAGTAACTAGGATAATCCAAAATTGGTGCTTGAACAATACTGGCTCTCAGGCTTCCTAGGATTTTGCTTTAATACACACACACAGAGCTTTAAGTTAAGCTTTATATTTCCAAAGAATCAAAAATACTTCATTTGATATTTTCCATTTTCTCCTGAATTTTCTCTGAATGGCAGAAAACAACATTATGGTAAAAATAGCCTGCATTCATTCTAATAAAACATTGTCAAGGTTATGATGACTAAGTTGAAAACTGAGAGAAAAGCAAACCAAGCATGTGTAATTCTAGGTTATATTTAATATAAACTTCCTCCAACTCTGGGGATAAGAAATTAAGCATGATGAATTTTGTGATGTCATTTCTATCTCCATGCAGGTGGTTTTATTTGTAATTTGGTTTCTGCTGCCATTCAGGAAGTGCAGTCTTTTCTCCTTGCTTGGACTTAAGTTTATATCTACTGTCATTGTCATTATTTATTAAATCACTCCTTTTGGGTTGAATAGTCTTCTTCATCCCAGTACTTTGATAAATGTTGCAAACCACTTGATGAGGTGCCCAGCTGGAAAGCAGCTTTCAGAAAAGGGCCTGAGGAACCTGGTGGACTCCAAGCTGAACATGAGCCAGCAACGTGCTTTTGTAGCAAAGAAGGTTAATGGTATCTTGGGCTGCATTAGAAATGTTGCCAAAAGGTCAAGGAGGTGATCCTTCCCCTCTACCCAGCACTGGTGAGGCCACACTGGGAGTGCTGTGTCCAGTGAAGGGCCATAAGAATGATTAAAGGCCTGGAGCATCACTCCTATGAGGAAAGGCTGGGAGAGCTGGGACTGTTTAGCCTGAAGAAGAGAAGATACAGGGGGATCTTATTAATGTTTGTAAATACCTGGAGGGAGGGTGCAAAGAAGGTGAAGCCAGCCTCTTTACAGTGGTGCCCAGTGAGAGGACAAGAGACAGTGGGCACAGACTGAAACACAGAGAGCTCAGTCTATCAGGAAACACTTTTTTGTTATGAAGGTGACTCAGCACTGGCACAGGTTGCCCTGGGAGGTTGTGGGGTCTCCCACCTTGGAGATGCTCAAAAGCCGTCTGGAAATGGACCTGGGCAACTGGCTGTAGGTGGCCCTGCTTGAGCAGAGGGCTTGGACCAGATGACTTCAGGAGGTCCCTTCCAAGCTCAACCATTCTATTATTCTGTCATAAACCACTTATACATGTATTTAGGAGTAACAACTCTGCTAGATTTAGAATCTATTTATAGAGACTACTTCTGCCTTTTTGTAGCGACTACACATGGCATATTAGTAATACCGATGACAGACTTGGTATTTCAAGTGGTTTGTCCAAACCACTTTGTCTTTTTTGCCATTTTAATGGACTTGTCACAGATTATCGCTTTGGTTTGCTTCATTGCTTTATTCCTCTCCCTCAAATGACTATTAACAGTCTGTACAACAATTTTAGCTCGCTGCTTTTTAAGTTTACGTCTGAGTAAATTATTCCTGAAGCTCATTAAACTATCCTTTGGATACCTGAATAACCAAGCATGTACAAATAAACTCAGTGCTTGTAATGGGTGGCTTGATTTAAGGCTTATCTGTATGTTTTTATTTTATAAATGAACTCTATTTTTGATTGCAGTCTTGTGCAAAGATATACAAAATATTAAACAACAGCAACACCTATTATGAATTGCTTGAAATTATATCCCACCTATTAAAACAATAGCCTCAAATTATTTGTGCAGTACTTTGCTACATATCTTTAGATAACTTCTAATACAGATTTCCAAAAAATAAAATAAAATAATTAAAATTGTTAGCATGCTGACAATCAAGAACTCAAAAGTTAGGGAAAATTCAACATAATTTCATGTATCTGCATATATTTTCACAACAGTGATACATTTTTAATGATCCAATTCCATAGTATATTTCATACTGCATCATTTACAGAGTAACTATTTTTCAGTATTTATCTTTATTCTCTTCATTTTTTTCCCATGTATTACCTACTTGGCTTCATATAAATCACCACAAAATAACTGTGGTTTGGGGTTTTTGTGGTCTTTGTTTTGTTTTTGTTTTTAATGACTCTTTCTCAGGTGCTTCAACTTCAGTGTTCTTATTCCTTTGCAAAACCTGTCTTTAGAACACCCATGTAAGGTGAAGAATTATTATCCCCATTTTCTATAACAGGGGAATTAAATCAAAGAGAGTTTAAAGCTCAAATTGTTAAAAGTTTCTAATGATTTTGAACACAAAAGGTCTGTAGTAGCATTATTCAGTACTTTGTGTTCAGAGCAGAGTTTTCAGTGACCAACATCAGAGTACATTGCATTTATGTAAGTTATACCCCAGGAACCTCAAATTAAATAGCAGCCACCTGCGAAAACATTTTACATGAGTTGTCTTACATTACAGAGGAATCCTGTAGCAGAGACTCTATTCCTTCAGAATGACATTCTTCTATAAGGTAGTCCTTTCACACAGAGCCTCCACTTTCCACAAGAAATGAAATAAAAATGTTTCTGTGAAAAACTTTTCCTCTTAATCCAAATGAGTCATGGAGATTGACCCTCTTAGGAGGAAAGATGTATTCTACTGAGCGGTATGCACAGTCTGAAAGGTGCACTGTATCGTTTGGGGCAGCAGGAGGGAGCAGAGGGGAGAACAAAACAGAGGAAAATTTCCTGCAATCTACTTGTCTTACTTAAACTTACTATTGGTTGAAAATAACTGAGAAACAATTAAATAGGTGCACTGAAATTCCACTAATTCCAAGGTTTATTCCTCCCCCGCTTTTTACATTTTGTCAAATGTCCATATTATCAGCTAATAAAAAAACTTATATGCAAAAAAATGTGAGACGATTCCATTTTGTATGAGTTTTTACTCATCTGTAACCCTTTTTGATGACCACGGGAAGGTGATAGTTTAGATGTGCTCTTTAGAGATTTACTCCATGCTTCCAAGATCTACTCAGCTTTCACTCTTTTTTTTTTTCCACTTGACTCACATACAGTCACAGATATGAAATGTAATAATGTAACATCATTCAAAACATGATCTCTATATTATCATTCCAATTGATTTGCCTCCCCTGACTGGAGAGCTTGACATTTTTTACTGGTGGCTGACTTGAATTGCTCCTCATTCCAGGCCTACCATGTTAATAGCAGTGAGCTCTCACGTTTGGAGAGCTTTTCTTTGTCATAGCTCTCAAATCTGAAGAGCAAGTTGCTTACCACAGCTCTCCTAGTGAAGCAGTTTTTTCTCTCTGATCAGAAGGCAGCTGGTACCTCTCCTCCCATTTGGTTTTGTCACCGATGAATTACAGATATCTTAACTTTTAGGGACTCAGCCCATTGTTGAAAACCTGACATAGTGTAAAACTGTCCAGTCAATACCTTGCTCATGTGCTTAATAATTTCTTAGCTCTGTGTCTGTTCTTATAATACTTTTATATTAAATTCATAGCTATAATATGACATTATAAATTCAGTTAATTTCGAAAATATGCAGGACACATCAAGTACTTGTAAATCTGTGTTAAAATGCTGTTACTGTCTTATAAAACACCAAATTATTTTCCCCCATCCGAAAAACCTATTACAGCAGCTCTCATGGTTTTAAAATTATTCTCATGACTGTCATTCTCTGACCTATAACTGTTACAAAAAAACTTATTATATTGGTTCTATGGACTTGTTTAATGGGCTTATACTACTTGCAGCTTGGTTTAATCTCTGCAGTTATTTATTGACTGTTAAAGCTCTATTGTTCTGTCCATGTGAAAGCTGTTTCACAGAGAATGTGGCAACTGTTCACCATCATTAATGAAGAAAGCAGGAATGCAGAGAGAGTAGGCAAAATAGCGTCCGTTCTGAGCTGCAAGTGTGATAGCTATAGGCGTGTCTTCACGAAAGATTGTCTATTCTCTTATCCAGTAACACATTTTCTCATGTGTCTGAACATCAGGGCAGAAGCCAGTAACTTTGGTAAGGTCAATGGAGGAAAAATAAACTGGTCTGGAATTAACTGTCATAGTACATTAATGATGTTTAGTTTTGATACATTGATCAAGTATAAAACCAATAACGGACTGAACTCTTCAAGGACGTTGACAAACAGGAACTGATGGAAAAGTCTTTGTTATTTGTATTTTTCATATTTTTTCAACATTTTTTAAAGTAAGCATTTCTTGTTTTATTTTGTTTCAACTGTTTAGAAAAAACACCTTGACTTTTTTTTAATCTGATGAGAAAGAATTCTGTTGTTCATGAAAAGAAAAGTTAGGGAGGATTAAATTTAAACTGTGAGATGCATTTAAAAAAAAATTGTTCAATGTTTTACCAAAAATTAGAACACTGACAGAATCAAACATTCTTATTAAAAAAATAATACTGTTGGTTGAAATTCCATTTTTGCACAGTGAATAAAAACAAACATACAAGCAAAAAAACTTTAGTTGGAAAAAACCCAATTGACTAAATCAGTTTCAGACTTTATTTTTCCTATTTATTATGCATTAAATTCAGGGTAAGTTGAAAGGAAAACAAAATTATGTTTTATTCATTTTAAGAAAGCAGAGAAATCCATCATTTTATTTATTTACATAATCCCAAAGTCTTTCTATTACATTTGAGATAAAATCTAACAAAAATGGTCTGCCTGTACCTGTGTAACTGAGTAATATTGTTGTTTTGAACAACTTTTATTAGAAACTTTTGAAGTGAAAAATTCCTTGAAAAGTTTCTGTGATTATTTGAAGAGCAAAAGACTCCTAGGGTGTGAATCCATCTGCTGCTCTTTAATGAAGCAGGTGACTAGTAAGATACTTGTGGCACCAAAAAGCAAAAGTGTCTTTCAGGTTTATATGTAAAATGACTAAGTAATTTTACTTTGGGTCTCCTCTTTAGTGTGCCAATGACAGCTATGGGAAAGCTATCACTTATTTATGTGGGAGCCAAATAAATTTTTGCTGCTATTACAATTGTTCATTAAAAACAAACCACTAAGGTATTTTATTACTTGCTAAAGGACAAGAATGATGTCTGAAGGATATCCCAGTCACGTGCACACAGACACACATGCCATAATTTTCCCAGGGACTAAAATGAGACTGATTAGCCTCTTGTTTCTTGGATCATCCTGTTGTCCTGTTTTGAAGAAGGGTGCAGCATTTGCTTTTCTCCAGTTGTCAGTGGCCTCTCCAATCTCCACCACCTTTCAAAGATGATAGAGAGAGACCTTGTAAGGACATTGGCCATCCTTCTGGGTGTCAACCAAGAGGGTCTTGCATGGGTTGAAATCTCTCCAGTAATCTTTGATTCAGCTCTCACCCAGGGCTGGTCATTCTCCTCCTTGGATCCTGCCTCTAATCACAGACACCTCTGAGACCTTGTGTTGCATTTTAACCCCAGCCAGCAACTAAGTACCACACAGCTGCTCGCTCACTCCCCCCGAACCAGTGGGATGGGGGAGAGAATTGGGAAAAAAAAAGTAAAACTCATGGGATGAGATAAGAACAGTTTAATAGAACTGAAAGGAAGGAACTAACAATGATAATAATATAATTAGAATAATAATAATAAAAGGAATGGAATATACAAAACAAGTGATG
>VYZV01003288.1:19289-41694 GCA_013401275.1 Pandion haliaetus | reverse complement strand
AAATCCTTGACTTAGTCTAAACACTACTTAGCAACAACTGAAAATACCAGTGTGTTATCAACATTCTTCTCATACTGGGCCCAAAACACAGCACTGTATCAGCTACTAGGAAGACAATTAACTTGATCCCAGCTGAAACCAGGACCTCCTTGTCAGCAAAAGCTCAGGGGAGGAAGGCACTGAGTACCTCAGCTTTGTCTGTGCCCACTGTCACTGAACCACTGTCCTCACTGAGCAATGGGCATCAGGCTTTTGAACTAATGCAGTGGTAGAAGATCTTCTTCTACCCTCAGTATCCCTTGCAAGTCTCAACTCCAGCTGAGCTTTGGCTTTGCTGACACCATCCCTGCATGACCTGGGCAACACTTTTAAATTCCTCTTTTGTAGCCTGTCCCTGCTTCCACCACCTGTAGAGTGCTTTTTGTGTTGGAAGTGAGTCACAACATTCCTTTTTAGCCATTCTGGTCTCCTGAAATGTCTTGATGTCCTCAAATGTCTTGGAAGGGAGCGTGGAAGTACGATGACCAATAACTGAGTTATGAGGCATATAAATAAATGATTTTAAGATAACAGAAAAGCATTATTTTTAGGAGCCAGAGAAAGCCTCTTCCAAAAGTGGTTAGTACTCAGCAAAAAGCCATACATTTTTCCTTCCCCTTTCAACCTTATACAGTATGAGAGAAATAGGTGCTCAGTTATAGCTCTTGTATCTAGTGAGATGGAGGATGAAGGAGGCTAGCTGGAAGCAGAGACCTGCATTGGGTAAAGCTATAAAGGAGGAATGACCTACACTGACTGGCTTATTGCCTGAGATTTCACAGACCTTAAATACAATGAAGTCACACCACCTTAAAATCTTGTTCCCTGTGTCTTGCCTTTCTTTCTCCAGTTTCAAGGACAATTAATTATATCACAGGAATAAAATTCAAATTTCATGTCTTGGTTAACCGAAACTAAGAAAGTTATCATTGCCTGTTAAATTTTATAGCCCTTTTCTGTAAGATATTACTTTAAATGAAATGGCAATTAAATGTACAGTAAAATGTTAGGATAAAGTAGATTTTATAATGGCAGACAGAATAGATACTTACCAACTGATGCTACAGTCCCTAAATGAAATAGAAACATAGCCTTACTGAAATACTTCTGGAAATCTAAATCTGAATTGTTCTTGTCTTTCTAAACAAAGACAAAGAGCAGTCGTCTGTAGCAATTGCATTGGTCTTGTTGAAAGGCTGACAGACAGACATAGAGACTAAATTTTAAAAGCAAATATTGTAATCCTATAAATTTAATGTACATGCCATTAAGGATACATTTCCTACTGCTGATACTTTGCAGGATACCACATCATGTGTTGAAACACCATTTCCTTGCAGTATTTTGAACTGTATGAAATTATTAATTTACAGTGTGTAAGTTAATGAAATATTTTTGAACGATTAGCATAGTATGTTTTAAAGTTTAAACACCCCATGCAATTTTGTAGTACCAATGCATAAATAAAATGTGCAAAGAAAATCAAAACATTGGCAAGGAATGCCAAAGTAAATCTATTTACTATTTAGTTTGAATGGAGCAGCTTTAACTGTTTGCCAATATTTGCTAACAAGCTGGCAGTGCTGGAGCACTGCTACCACAGGTATTGACATCCGAAATATGTGCAGGACCAAACAGCGTCCTATTTGTTCAGTTCCAGGGCTGCTGTAGCATCCCAAATCCCAAGCTTGGTGTTTTTCCATGTGTTGGGACAACTCTTGTCCATGTGGACCAGCCTCACTGTCTCTTTGAAAGTGATCCGTTCTTGTTCCTGTTTCCTGTTTCAAAAGCTATGTATATTGTCCATAGTGTATGTATATGTCCTGGTTTCAGCTGGAATCAAGTTAATTGTCTTCCTAGTAGCTGATACAGTGCTGTGTTTTGGGTTCAGCATGAGAAGAATGTTGATAACACACTGATGTTTTCAGTTGTTGCTAAGTAGTGTTTAGACTAAGTCAAGGATTTTTCAGCTACTTGTGCCCAGCCAGCAAGAAGGCTGGAGGGGCACAAGAGGTTGGGAGGGGACACAGCCAGGGCAGCTGACCCAAAGTGGCCAAAGGGGTATTCCACAGCATGTGACGTCATGCCCAGTATAAAAACTGGGAGCAGTTGGCCTGGGGGAAGAATCGCTGCTCGGGAACTAACCAGGCATCGGTCACCAAGTGGTGAGTAACTGCAGTGTGCATCACTTGTTTTGTATACTCCAATCCTTTTATTATTATTGTCATTGTATTGTTGCTATTATTATCATTATTCATTTCTTCCTTTCGGTTTTATTAAACCATTCTTATCTCATCCCATGAGTTTTACTTTTTTTTCTGATTCTCTTCCTCGTCCCACTGGTTCGGGGGGAGTGAGAGAGCAGCTGCGTGGTGCTTAGTTGCTGGCTGGGGTTAAACCACAACAGTGTATTGTTATGAAAGTAATCTCTGCAGACCAGCAGCATGGAGACTAGCTGGCATGGAGACACTAGCAGTGCTGACAGTAAGGACTGGAGTTTGCCTGTGCTCTTCTGGCCTCCCCTGTGACCGGCAGGACAGAGCTGCCAGGCGTGTGAGCAGAGAAGGCGGTATGCAAAGTCCAGGAGTGCGTGGAGAAGGGTTACTGAAGGCAAGGAAGCCACAGATGCTAGGGGAGTGCAGAAAAAGGTGTTAAAGCCCCCAGCTGGCATTGCCCACCGTGTGGGACTCAGGGATCACATCTCTGCTTTCCATTGTTCTTCAGTGACAGACTTTACACTGTTAAAGACTCAGAGGAATAGTATCAAAAGTGAAGTTTCAGTCTGCTGCCCCTGTAGTTGGGAGCCTTGTTTAAGTTTCAAAGAAATAACTCAAGTTCATTTCTAAACTGCACCCAAATATTTTGCTGTAGAACTGTACATAAGAGATTAAGCTACTGGAACAGAACAGAATGATTCTAGCCATTAAGTTCTGTTTAGATGCCCTTGTGGTCCCTGATCTTCTGTTGCTGTTGTATTCTTAATTTTCACTCAAGTATTTCTGAAGTACTTTTCTGTATAAATCCACTTTACTACTGACAGAAAACATTATAACCTCATTATTCAAGAGGGCAAAGGACTGAGAACAACAGAACTTGGATATGGATGCTATATTCCCTAAGTTAGGCGGTACAGATGAAGGAGTACTAAGATCAGGAGAGTGAATTAGAGCAGTATTTGTTCTACACTTTTAAATTCTATGATTGTATATATATATTTTTTTTTTTAATACCATCTTCCCATGTGGTGTATTATTGACACAGTGGTTTCTAAAACCATTGTATTCTTCATATACAGAACTAGCTTTTGCATAGAACAACCTAAAACTTAGGGAAAACATTGAATATTTGTTTACTAGTTTGATTCTCCCCTGTCGTAGTTGGTTAGTTAGTTAGTTGCGCACATGGAAGTATACACGTGTGGGTTTGGTTGTGGACTTTTCTTTTTAGCATTTTGTGGGCTTCCTATAACACTTTTGGACCAGCGCTTGGGAAGCACTGGATGAAGTGAATTCTGAAGTCTTTTTTTTTCCTAATATTTTTAATAGATACCTTATCATGAACTACAGAAATTTGACTGGATTCACAATTGTAAAGGTTATCTGAATCAAAGTTATATATGACCTCTTTTCCATTCCCCCAAATCCATAAAATCTGTATGTATGCACACTGTAGTATTTGCTCCTAGAAGTTTAACAGAATATTATCTTAACATGAGATGAGAAAAGCAAAAATTTTAGAATGTACTTTTTGTTCTGTTTTCCTAATCTTTTTGTCCCCAAAATATTTCCCCCTTATGAACATATTTCTTTGAAATAGTAGTACTAACACCTGACACCCTTTTTTTGTTTCAGTGTTTTGAGTAACACTCTTGCAGCATTCCATTGCATCCAGCACATTCTCTTAGTTCCATGAAAAACAGAAAGAGCAATGTCTGCTATTTTGGCAGGAAACGGGCATTCTGGCAGCCTTAAAAAATAGTCTTTACTCAGGAGAATACTACCTGCGTATTCCTATCTCAAGTGATTTAGTTAGCTTACAGAAGTATTCAAGTTCTGCACTGTTTGAATTTTACCCATAACTAATGAGACTATACCGGCCACCCAAAATAAAATGTTTGTGTACTAGTTCTGAGATGAGGTGAAGCTTAGACCAAATTGGAAAACTTTCTAGTCAAACGTTCATATAAAATTGCATTGCTGTCTTAATTTTCTTTTTCTTTGGATCTTCACTTTTGATCATCTTCTACACTTCGACAATATTATGCTTTTATCAAAACTATTTTGTATGTTGTCATGCACATTTTCAACACATAAAACCACAGTTACAGGAAAGGGCATACTATTAGTTTTTAATCACCTTTAGTGGAAATGGAAATATAAAAAAAAGCTCTTCTTTCTGTTCATCGTTACACAGTTAGTAGACAAAATGGCAAAACAAAAGTAGAACTTTGTGAAGCAAAGCTAACCCATGCACCCAAAATATTAGTCAGGATTTTGAAAGGATGTAAGAAGTTGATGTAATAGCTAAGCAAGTGAGAAATGCCCCAGTTCTTAATTTCTGTTCCTATGTTTCCTGTGTTTAATTTCTCACTTTTTCTCCTCTTTTTTAGTAGTACCATTACAGCCTAGAAAATTCTGCTTATTTATCGAACTGTTTAGAGAAGTGCTGATAGTAGAACATAGTAATCTATGTCAATTTTGGTTTTTACGCATAATGTTTTACATGAACTACAATTCCTGTATACATAGGAATGCTTTTGCTTAGTGTTTCCAACTACTTTCAAGCTGAGTAAATTAATTTTCTGGCATTTTCCATATCATCAGCTAAATCTTGGCATGATGTAACCATATTTGTTGTGGACTCGTTCATTTTCAGATTTATCGGACATTCTTTGTTCTTACCATCCAAACAAGGAAATGTCATAATTTATGTTTTTATTTCCCCATAATTAAGAAAGAAAAGTAAGTGAGAATGTTGCTTCTATAAAACAGATTTTTTGTGGAAAAATGTTTTCATTTCTGGGTTCTAGAATTTTGAATTTTTCCATTAAAAATTATGTTATGTTTGCATTTTGAGTTATTTCATTATTCTCATTTAGTGCCTACTCTAACTGTAATGCAAAATAAAAAAAAATAAAATAAAACTAAACAAAATAAAATAAAATCAGTAAGAATGGTTTCAAGTTAGCACTAGCTAAACTGGTTTTTTTAACGTCAAAATGTTCCTTCTTTTTGCTATAATAAAACCATTTTAATGAAAGATTATCCAAGATATAGCTAAAATCAAATCAACTATATTATGGTATCAGCATCAAATATGTTTTACCACCAAGAAACCAGTAAAAAGCATAAACGTCTTCAAATAAAAATTCAAGTAAAGCTTATAAATTCCAGATAAAAATTTCAAAACTTTTGTGAAAGGATCCCATTCTGTGGAAGGGAAATATTTTCAGACCACACCATATTAACATGTGTGTTTGTACTATTGAAACTACCCACAAAGAACCAAATTAAATACAACCCATACAACAATCAGTATTTAAAATACTTTTTTCTTTTACGTCATTTAATATAATTGCTCATTTTATGCATACGTGCTTTTTAGTAAAGGATTATCTAAAGTAATACAATCTACAACCTCTACTATTTCTACCAATATTTAGATTGAATAAATGCTTAGAAATGATAAAAATACTTGTGACTGTTTCAAAAGTAATTATAAGTGACATCTGGAACTTTTATTCTGTGGGGAAGTTTACAGGATATGACCAAGGACACAAATGAATTTAAATGAAAAGCAGAAGAACTCTTTGGAAATGAGCTTTGCAAAGATAACAGTTGGAAAATGATTCATTGTTATTTGCTTTTAATAGTTTAATTTAAAGGTCAAATTCTACTTGCTCTGCTACTTTAAGCAATATAAGCCATGGATGCATGTTCTTTCTGCTTCAGATGTATCCTGCTTTGCATTGGCAAAAGTTGGAATCGGATTCGCTTCTCATTTCAAGACTAAATTAAGAATAAGCAATGAAGTCCAAGAATGTACACAGACTGTTCTAAAATTACTGTGATTCACAGGAGAATTAGTGCAAGGACAGTAGAAGATACACACTGGCTTTTTCTAGTCTTTTCTTTGTTTATCAGTGCTTTAATTTTACAGTTTACATAACATGAGTTCATTGTACACTTTGGAAACATTTATTTTAATTAAGTTAAAATTTTAGCTTCTCAAAATTTTTTGGCCTCTATTAATTTTGCTCATTTCTTTGATGAAGAAAGCAACTGATTTTTAAAAAAATGACCTTTAGTGTACCCTTATAAAAGAAAAAAGAAACACCACAGCCTAGATTCAACATTTTAAAGTAACAAGTATTACTTAACTCTAGGGATTTTTTTTTCTTCATTAACCTGAGAAGACAAATCAAACCTACTAAAACTAAAATGAGTGTTTTTCCATAGTGTTCGCTAGGACAGATCTCATCTTTGTGTGGACTGTGGAGCACATTTTGAATGTCTGTATTTTGTGATAAAATCCTGATTTTACTGTACTCCTTTGTAAGTCTCAATAGATTGATTTGAGATCTCCATTTCATATAAACTGTTCTTATCAAATTCATATCAGCAGCTTTCCTTTAATTGTGCAGGTAATTTGGTGAATTCAAGGACTTTGTATTTTCTATTACTTCTTTTCTGCACAGTTCACTCATGCCTCATCATATTTTTAGGTAATTATAATTTATCTGTCCTTTTGCTCTTTCCGCATTTGAAAACTAGTTTTGAACACACTTTTTGGAAAGTCACTATGAACATTGAACTGAATTTGAAATATTGTGATATTATGAAGCAAACAAAGAAAGTCAGGCACTTTTTCAGAATTTCACAGCAAGCGTTGATTTCAGTGTGGTGGGTTTGTTGCTGACTGTATACCTTTCTATGACAGTGTCATATTTTCATAGAAACAGATTGTCCTTCAAGAAAAAAAAAAAACCACAAAACTTTGGCATGCAGGGTTTGCTATCAGGAAACCTAGTAATTGTATTCTGTCATCACAAGCAGAAAGGAAAAATGGCAAGTTTATTAACAAAGGAGACTATGATAAGGTTGCCTTAGTTTTCAAAGGTTGTTATAAAAAAAAGTGCTGACAACTTGTGTAAAAGGTATTTATTTGCTTTTAAAAAATATTTTCAGTTTGAGACGCCAGTATTGAGACATTGTTTCCCACTGATATCTCTTTCTGTTTTAGCAAATGCGATGCGCAAAAATAGAAGATATTTTTGAAAGTGTATCACTACTATGAATGCGCTACAGGGATATAAAAAAAGTTTCTTTTTGTGTATAGAATGTAAATAACTCATAGAGGGTAAGGATTATTTAGTTTCTGGTTAGGGAATTTTGAAGAAGATACCCATTAGAAATAATTTCAGTGATACCCATGTACTGAATATAAATGGAATCACTGGAATTCTGTAACATCTGAGTCTCATGATCATGGGAGAAGTCTGTTCAGATTCTCTTCCAATTGCCACTTATGCCTTTAACCAGCATTCTTGCATGCACAGGAGTGACTGATAGAGCAGACTTGAAATGTTTACGGAATAATGAATATGAAAATTGTCAACATAAATCAAGGATAAGCTGTTTATTAAATTGAGAACTCAACAACTTTTCTGCAGTCAGAGACTTTCACTGAATGCTGAATATAGCTAAGATCTTCTCTTGTTCATTTTAAGTTTCTATCCCTTGTATGAAGTATTTCAATTTGCATTCAGAGAAGGGGAGGCTGTCAGACAAAGGGGGCAATGTCTTGACTGCCCTTTTTGTTTCAGTTTTAGATTTTGACTTTGCTGCTCATCAGAGTGTTAACTGTTTACTTCTCACCCAAAATCAAACACAGATCCCATTGTAGGTTTCTGCCGCTTGATACTGACAAGCAGAGGAGTAACTGCTTATAAGAACCAGATATGAAGTATTTAATCCACTTTGCTTTTGCAGTACATAAATAGAATTTCTACTTATGTGTTTGGTCCTTTGCAAACACTCACAGATACAAATTTTCTGGATTGATTTGTCAGCAGTGTATTTCAGGATTAGGCAAAATCTTAAAAAGCTAGCAATGTAAATCACAGCCTACATTATCAAAAAGTTAATAATGTAAATTAGAACTTGCCTATTGACAAAGCATCCTATTTCCCTGACTATCAGTTAAATGCACACTGGACCTTATTATCAGGTCTATTAGTCTTCGTATGCAGAAATTTTTGCCTTAATTAATCTATGCTCTCCTTTTAAATTTTGAGTATTTTTTTTTCACCTTTATGTAATACATGCTGGCAATAAGACGTCTTACTTGTGCCAGTGTCATTCCTATGACTTTTTTCCTCTGAGTGTTGTCAATCCTCAAAGCAGGCTTATGAGATAGTAGTTGAGTGTTCAAAGCCACTGCATAGATTGAAATACCCAATCCTCAATGAAAACTTGTTAGAATTAAGGTGCTTAGATACTTGATTTCCATCAGTCTGTACTGATTCAGGTCAGCCTTGACAGGCACAGGATCTAAACTTTGTTTTAGAAACCTAATAATGCCAAAGGGTTCCTAGTGGGATTCTTATAATGCACCCAATTCCTGCCATTTCAGCTCTAGTACTATTTCTGTCTCAGCATATGGATTTGGAAGTTGGAAATCCACCAAAGCCACAAGCAGATGTCTAAGTGCCTTTTGAAGCAAATGCCTGAGGAAAACACCTAGTATTAAAATGGAATGGAATTCTAAGAAATGCGAACAGCCATCAGAGAGGTGAGCCAAAACTTCTCTCTAGAGTTAGGTTGAAAAGAGAATGACCATATCTGATACTGTGGTAAAAAGTATCTTCTGTGGCAGGAGGTCTACTAATCAATGGCCAGGAGGCCATATAGCATCTGTGGGAGTGCCTGACTGGAAGAGTTGCTCACAGGGAACCCTTATGAGACTTTACTCCGTGGAAGACATACAAAGAAGAAGGAAAGATAGGAGCAGGAAACCTTTCTCGTGCCCTTTTCTGGTTTCTTCTGTCACCACAGGAGGGAATCAGGTTTAAACCCAAGGGGAGAAGCAGTGGCGGGGCAGTTCCAGCCCTGATGCTTTTCCTTGGCACAGTGCAGCAGAGGGTAGCTGAGATCTCTGCCATGGAGAGCTTGGTCAGCTCGCGTTCTGCACCTGGCATATGGCAAACTGTGTCTCTTGGGTGGTAAGGACAGGGGAGATGCAAGTTAAACTATGACATAGGTAAACCACTTACCATTAATGTTAGAGTAAACCTCTGCTGCTCTCCACACCTTTAAATTAGAATGCTACCAAAACTGCTGATAGTTTCACAAGTGATGTTTATTACATTTTTTTAGGCTTGTGATCTAAACCAGAAGAAGAAATCCAAAGGAAAAGAGAACCTAAACTGGAAATACAGCGCACATCTACAGGGGCTACTGCTTTCTACCTGTCCCAAGGCATGAGGTGCAAAATGCATAAAATAATGTTAAATCCATCAGGCCACAACAGTGCTGGAACTTTTTGCATCACAACAGTCAGGGTGAACTTAACATAGTTTCAGCTTCAGTGAAATTAAATCAGAAATTAGGTGAACACAATTTTTGGTCTACATGAAATACAAGCCACTTTTCTTCCATTCATTAGGAATTAATTCAGAAAGCACTGTTGAGTTGTGCTGAAAGAAAAAAAATATAGTTGTTCATGCACATTTGTGCACCACATAAAGGTGTTCTGATGTACTTTGCCATTTTTTATGCTAGCTTTGATTGAATAGATATCCCAAAATAAAAATCATCAGTTTTGAGAAGTTATCTTCCAAATCTTAAATGGTATTCCTTGGATCTAAAGTAGTAAAGTTCCAATGTAAATGATAAAGTATATGCATAACCATAGCACAGAATGCCAATTAAGTTAATCAGAACTTAGAAACAAAAAATCATAAAAACTTTAGTAAATTGTTATTACCCAGGAAGTCAGTTTACACAAAATATTTTCTGTAAATGTTAATTGTTTACTTCCTTTATGGCTTGTCTCGTGTTGAAGAGTACACTCAAAAAAGTTGTTACCTGAGTGGCTGTGAGTGTGGTTTGGCTCTGATTATAGTTACTGTAAAAAGTTATAGGTTAGGGATGGAAACAGTGGGAGGTGGTCTTCCAGCAAGAATAAAGGAAAAGGACAGACCAGAAAAGAAAAGAGGATGGGAATACAGAGACAAATCTGACAGAGGGCTTATAGTGGAATGGGGTATTTGGAGCAGGCGGGCAGAAGTGACTGACCACAGCCTGTGGGAGAGACAGTCAAGACTGGAAAGCAGAACATCTGTTCTTCCTTCTGGATGGTTTTTACTCCCATTTACTTGGCTCTTTGCACATAGATAGGTTTCACACACACACACACAAAAATGAAGAAGAAAAAAAAGGATTTTGTTTGCTTTTTGACTCTGAATTACAGTGGGATTATTACATGTGGTGTGCAATATAAATGAAATGCTGTACATCAAATTTAAAGGCAAGCAACATCCGGCATGTTGTGCCACCAAGCTCATTCATCTACTGCTAAACCGTCTGAATTATTTACTGCCAAATTATATTCTAGATATTTTCGTGACAAATGAAGAAATCAGGGGTTAGTCTGACTGAATTACAGCAATGCACATTTTTTCCCAAAAATGTACTGTACCAAGAACTATTCTGGTACCAGCTTGTGCATCTCATAGTGGATACACAATATTGTGTTTAAAATCTCTCTCCAAGCCTCTGATATCATCTCAGAAATATAACTGACATAATTGTTAGTAGCTTTTTCAAAACACAGCGGAAACACAGCTGTGGTCTGTATTAAATGCTGGATTGAGTTAGGAACATTTTAATTAAATACGTTTCTTTATGAAGTACATTTTCGTCTATGGAGTGATTTGCTAGGTACTTGCTAGGGAGACACAGGCTGAAGGTACAGGTCACTGCTCTACCCAGTTCAGGTCACTCCTTAGTCTCCAAGAGTTTAAAAAGTCTCTCTTGACAATCCTTATTGGAGATATGCCATTTTTTGACACTACTTTGGACCGCAGAATAATACTTTAAGATTGTATCTGGGAAGTGGAGGGTGTATCTTTAGTACCCTATGCTGGTTTATTCAGATGGCTGCACAGCAAGCAAACTGAACTGGGGACTCCCACATGCCTGCTGAATGCCCTGAATACCAACTGGCTAAGTGGCTAAATTGCCATTCCAGGGCCAAGAGATTTCTCCCTCTAAAAATAAGTGACAGACCATTTTTTCATTCTAATATAGACTGGGAAAAACATGGAACTTGAGAACACTTCCGTAGGAATGTTAAACACTTTCTTTAATGTAGTGTATATTTTGTATATGCTGTTCTTTTTCACTATCATGGTAGGCGAGAAATTGATTTGAAAGACGCAGGAAAAGTAACTTCACACAGGTTGCAGGCTAAGTAGGAGGGCTCACATCAGCTTTTTTGAAAATGACAACATTCTCACTTGTCAATGTGTGCAGTAACAGGGAGAAATCCATCTGGCAGAAGATAACTGTGAAGTTAGTAGAAAATTGATTTCATAGTTTCTATGAAAACTTTAAACTCTTGTGCATTCCCTTCAGACTTAAAATGAAATTAAATGGGGAATAATTAAAGGAATGTGGTAATATGACATATTTGCATTTGTAGTTGTGGTAGGTTGACCCTGGCTGGACACCAGGTGCTCACCACAGCCGGTCTATCACACCCCTCCTCAGCTGGACAGGGGAGAGAAAATAGAACGAAAGGCTCATGGGTCAAGATAAGGACAGGGAGAGATCACTCACTGATTACCATCATGGGCAAAACAGACTCAACTTGGGGAAATTAGTTAATTTATTACCAGTCAAATCAGAGTAGGGTAATGAGAAATCAAACCAAACCTCAGAACACCTTCCCCCCACCCCTTCCTCCTTCCCAGCTCAACTCCACTCCCAGTTCTCTCTCCTTCCTCCCCCCCAGCAGCGCAGCTGGATGGAGAATGGGGTTTGGGGTCAGTTCATCACACGTCTCTGCCGCTCCTTCCTCCTCAGGGGCAGGACTCATCACTCCTCCCCTGCTCCACTGTGGGGTCCCTCCCATGGGCTGCAGCTCTTCACGAACTGCTCCAGCATGGGTCCCATCCACGGGCTGCAGTCCTTCAGGCACAGACTGCTCCAGCATGGGTCCCCCACGGGGTCACAAGTCCTGCCAGCAAACCTGCTCCAGCGTGGGCTCCTTTCTCCATGGGGCCACAGGCCCTGCCAGGAGCCTGTTCCAGCACGGGCTTCCCATGGGGTCACAGCCTCCTTTGGGCATCCACCTGCTCCAGTGTGGGGTCCTCCTCGGGTTGCAGGTGGATATCTGCTCCACCATGGACCTCCATGGGCTGCAGGGGGACAGCCTGCCTCACCATGGTCTCCCCTATGGGCTGCAGGGGAATCTCTGCTCCAGTGCCTGGAGCACCTCCTCCCCCTCCTTCTTCACTGACCTTGGGGTCTGCAGGGCTGTTTCACATACACTTACTCCTCTGCTCTGGCTGCTGTTTCACAGCAGTTTTTTCCCTTCTTAAATGTGTTCTTCCAGAGGCACTACCACCATCGCTGATGGGCTCGGCCTTGGCCAGTGGCAGGTCCAACTTGGAGCTGGCTGGCATTGGCTGTGTTGGACATGGGAGAGCCTTCTGGCATCTTCTCACAGAAGCCACCCCTGTAGCCCTCCCCGCTACCAAAACCTTGTTGTGAAAAATCCAATACAGTAGTCATTGGGAACAGTAACAATAGCATTTTACAATTTTTTAGGGGTTTCTGATATTCTTTTGTTAATTTACACCACACTCACATTTTTATCCTATCTGAAAATTCCTCCACAAGTCGCTAGTCCAGCCTCCCTACTGAAAACTAGTATCGCTTCTAACTTCCAGTGGAGACAACTCCTGGTTTTGTATGCCATCATCTGGTTGTTTTATTACACCCACTTCCAGATTATTCCACCTCCCTTTAAAACTGTCAACTGTTGTGCCCTGTGCATTAGTTGCACTGTTTTGACACCTGTATCATATTTATGCCCCCACAGTTTCTCATCTATGCTGAAAATATGCATACAGTAACAAGTAACCAGCAGCAAGGCCTCTTCTCTGCTCCTGGATTTCATGCATGAGATACAGTTGTCTGATCTATCAACTGCTGTCAAGAGCAGTAGAGAGTCTGTGGAGCTCCCCTGTATTCAAAGACTCAGTCCCCCATATGGAGACCCGTACAGAAAAGGGGAAGAGGTATTGTAGGAATAAGTGGTGAGTTTGCTTTCAAAACTAACAGTGTGTACAGCTATGTCTTACCCCTATTCACAGCACAGAGTTTGCTGCCTGAATCTCATTTGCTGGACCAGCACAGAGCTTCTTACAATGCTTTTGTAGTAATTCTGTACAATTTATTTTACTAACAATCTTTGGATTAATTTTAATTCATTTCCCATCGTATCAAGGCATTTAAGGCATGTGTCTACCTCTAAGCAAATTATTAGCTGTACTACATTCAAAGGATGACTAATCACATGCTAAAAAGGTTTAAATACTCCTTTGAACCTAACCTGAATTTTTACGCTACAATAACAACTGTAAGTGACTACTGTTCTCCTTAAAAATAGCCTGGGAGAAACATTCTGCAAGAAAAGGCTTGAGGCGTTTAATCATCAGGCTTTTCTTCATGTTATCCGAGAGAACAAGATTGTTCTTGCATCCTCCATCTACACAGAGTTCCCGTGACCTGCACCTGCTTAGAGTCCAGCATTTAACTGTTGGTCCCTGACACACTATTATCAGTGGAGCTGTATAACCAGCTGAACCAGGGTTGACTGCAGCTTATCTTAGAATTCCCTTTTTAATGTTAGCACCACTGTGGAGAAAAAATTCAGTTAAATTTACTGAAAAGCTAATACAGTCCCATGCCTAGTAATTAAGTATTTGTACAGTATGAAAGAACATCCTGTATTTCACATTTCAAAGCAAGAAACACTATAAAATCACTTAGCCATGCACACACGGGCACACAAAGGTAGCTGCATTGACAATATTGTATATAAGGATATTGCTTTCTGGCTATGGTGGTAGGCAAATGCTGTGATTTAATTTTTGTTAGAGTTATTCAACAATTCCAGTAACAGTACATGCTCCATGTGAATCAAATAACCCACCCATAACACTTCCCTACCTTTAAGTATTTGTAATGGATTATGTTTTAAAAATAGGTTTGATTAACCTTGCATAGAACCTACGCTTCACAGTCACGCTTTACTTCAAGGTTGCATTTGTTTGAATCTCATTGTGTTGACAAGGTTACAGAATTGCACCATCGCAGTACAGTTTGGAAGGCAGCATTCCTGTCGCCTCATTAAAGGGATTCACCAAAGCCTGATTCTGTAGTCATGGCACTAGCAGAAATTCTTGCCTGAAGAATATACCAATGCTTTGTTGATTTCCCCTTACCCTTCCTCTTGGAAACTCTACCCATTTTTTTTCTACCACAATGTGTACTTAAATGCAGTTTTACAAGATCCTCAGTAATTAGATATACCATTCTTCTGCAGAAACAGTAAAGCACAATTTTCAGCTATTTTTTCATATCCTGCAAACCTCTCAACCATATTTTGAAATTAAAATAAATTCCCTTGCCTAACCTTCATTCTATACATCTTTGCAGCACATAGGCTATATCACAGTGCATTCGAAGGTGTTATCTGAATCTCAGCGTCACACCCCTGCTTTAGCTGTTTGCTCATCTGAGGCTGGCTGTGCGCACACACCTACACATGCTTGAATGAACAGAGTCCAGTTCAAATGCATATTTAATAATAAACTCACTGAGTTCAAGACTGTGTACCTTTACTTGTAAAAGTATATCTTAGTTTCTTCAGCGGTCCGCCTGAGTATTGAAGATGGACTACAGTGTACGAGCATTAGAGAGCTGCCACAAAAAAGGGAGTGCTACCATCAGAGACTCCTCAGAGAAGAAAGAAGAGGTTTTGCTACACTTCCTATTGAACCTAAATCCCCCTGTAGCCCGATATCCAAGACACATGGGATCAGAAGGAAGAAGCACAAGGTTGTTCAAAGTTGTGTAAGTGCAACCCTGATCCCATCCTCTCTGTCAGACCAACCAGCTGGGGGAAGGGAAGAGGAGGGGGTTGTATGTTGACTTCCCCGTACTGTATAAAAGAGATTGTGACAATCCATTTGTTGAAATCTTCATGGCCTATTGTGAATGCGATAACCTTAACAAATTATTGGGTATTGGATATGCTCGGGCTCCTGAATATATTCGTTGTTTGATAGAAAATAAATAAATAAACCTCAAAAAGTAAATATACAATTTTCCACATTTGAAATGAGTCCCCATGCTCTTCTATCCTTTTACTTCTATTCACATTGATTTCACTGGAAACAGAATTGGTCCCTTGATAAAGATAACTGGAGACTTTGGTCTTCCTGCTGTCCATTTCTTTAATATGTGAATGACTAAAATAAGGCTGTAACACCTTTCTCCTGCCTCTTTCCACCTCAGTACTGAGGCAGGTACTGGCAGAAGGCATTAGTTAATGGTTCATAAACATTTCTTCATTAAATCTCAATTTTCTTGGGTTTGTAAGTTAGTCATAAATTTTTCCTGTGGAATGAAACTGGCCCACAAAGTCAGCCAGGGAGCAGTTAACAATCTATTCAGTTAAAAGAAACTCAGGGAAAGCTGAGTGAGGTAAAAAGTATGCCCGTGTTTATCTTTATATGGGACTAAATACACACACATAGAGAAGCACTAATGCACACAGTATAAATAACAGGTATGTTCTGATTTAAAGTGTCAGAATGACAAGCTCTTTAAATTCTTTTAAATGCTTCATAGGAGCAGAACCTGCCCATTTAGATATTCAGTGGCATGAAAAGTGCTAGCTGTTGGGCAGATGAATAAGATTCATGTTGACAGCTGTTTATAGCTCTTTTTGGCTGCTATTTATAAAGGGGGGGGGATACAAATCTGTCTATGTCAGCCTAGATGTTTTGATTCCACTATTGCAGGTGATGGTGGTAACATATTACATGTGTTAGATGCTCAATAAATTAAGCATGGTGTCATCACCGAGGGGTGCATGCTCTGTTATTAGCACAGACTGGCTGAAGATGCTCTGAGAAGTGCGGTTCACAGCCATTAGTGTATTCTTCTGTGTTTTTTGGTTAGATCTTGACAGCTACACTGCAACTGTCACGTTTCAGTCCATCTCCCACAGTTTTTTTCACCAGCTTGTGTCAAAAGTATGTCTGAAAAATGTTAATTTCTTGTAGCCTATTGTTTCCATGATTTGCAGAAAACATCCTGATAGATCTTCACGATTAGGAAAGTGAAATTCAGTGATGGAAAGGACATAATGATTTCTTCCTGAAAACAACTTTTTCCTGAAGAAGTACATTTACCAATGTAAATGCCTTTTCTTACCTGTTTTTAAAATCTGCCAGGCAATATGGTTTCCAAAACGTACTGTAGGTGAATATTCTATGCCAAGACATTGTTGCTGATATCCAGACTATATTTCTAATATATTTATTATTATTATTATTACTTTTTGAAATGTTAACTTGTATTATGCTAAATACCTCCCCCTCCTTCATCGTGTATGCACTCTTCTGACATTGCTAGTCCTAGTGAGTTTAGACAACACAGCACACAAAACATCTGTTTTCACTAACAAATTGGGTCAGCTGCAATACACATATTCTGCACTCATACAGCAAGAAATATCTTTCCTTTGCTGTGCTCATAGACATATAAAACCTGAACATACCAACAGCAAATACTGTTAATATACAGGGCTGCCACATGACTTCACAAACTGCTATGTGAAAATATCTGTGTTTCTAAATGGGAAAAAGCTATTAAATCCTGTTCTTTGTCAGATATATGCAAATATTCAAATATATTTTTTTTCATATTTTCTTGTTCTATTACTCTATATGTGCATTTTGCACAATGCCCAAAACCACAGCATGTCAGCCCATTGAGTTTTGATGTATAACTATTATTCACCAAATGTGTGAATGGACTTCTTGGATAACTTTCCTCATCAAGTGCTTCATGCGGACCTAGCTTTCATATTGGCTAGTGGTGTACTGAACCAGTGAAATAAAATCTCATGTACAAATAAGAGGACTCATTTGCATAAACAAGCAAAACTAAGAGCAATCTGGAAAAAAAGCAAAAAATGTGTAATCACAACAAGGAATCAGGCCAACCATTCATTATGAAGTCCTTCAGGTTTGCCCTGGACTAAGCCATTGATCCAAGATGACATTGTCTTCATCTAAGTCATCTACCTGAAGTCATTCTTTCTGCCTTTACACAGAGGACTTTGCTGTTCAGTGTGATCACACTCTTAGAGTTTGGCAGCAACCCACCTTGCTCAGCAAAATTTATTAGGAATAGGAAATTCTAAAACAAGGGAGGGAAACAATTATGTGTAATTTGGTGTAAATGTACCCACTTTGAAGAGGGAAATGGTCCTGAAAATGAANTTTTTTTTTTTTCAAATATTGTAGAAGTGTCTCTGCACTGCAGGTTAGTAAAGTGATCGTGTAGACTCCTGCTTTGGCAGTAATTGCACTAGCTAGTCAGCCTAGAACTGGTTAAAAAGCCTCAGTATGAGGAGCTGTCTGAAACCGTTCTCACTCCTGTATTGTGCCAAAGTAATGCATTTATACTGCTTTTGAGACTCCAGCTGCACAGTGCTACCCAGACTCATTAAGCCATCTGATAAGCTCCTTGCCCTTGATACCTTCTCATCGCGGGGCAATTAAAGCTCTGAACCCAAAAGATCAATTTGCACAGAAAGTGGTGTTTGAATGAGCACAAGGAATACCGAGTTCCTCTATCCCTTTTCCACATAAAACCAGTATTACAACCATAACTGCTAATCTTATGAGTAATGCTTTAGTTGCATGCAAACAGTACCTAGCCTAGCACTCACAATAACACTCCCAATAACACAGGCAGTCACCTTCACACATTAACTGACCCTTCACCTTCACGGTGTAGCTGCCACCAGAGACTGTGGGTGGCAGCACCCTTGTACCACCCGGCTGGTGACTGGGGAAGGGCTCCCACATTGGTGACATGGGGCAGCTGTCACTGACACCACATATGTCTCTCTGGCAGACTTCAGGATTCAAGGGAAGGCCATGCAGACGTCTCCACACCAGGTCTGCTGTCTCCACACTATAACAGGCCCCTAGAGATACAAAAGTAAATATCCAAGCTTGCAAACACAAGCAAATACTTGATGCAATCTAGTACTTGCCAGTTGGGTCTTAGTTTCCAGTTTAAATACTCTGTTAAAGGACTCTACACCATGCATGGACATATTCTTATCTCGGTTTTGTATTGCTTTAGACCCACAAGATTACAACTACATGACTAAGAAATAATGAGAGAATAAACATGACAATAATTTAATTTAACCCTATCTGTATTTGGTATTTATTAGCTAGTCATTTATGATCCTTTTGCCACAATCAGTGAACACACATTCCCTGAGAGTACTTAATCCAGCCCTATAATAGGTGTCTAATTTCTATGGTTTGTCCTTTGGCTATGGATAGAATCTTGCTTGGATCAAATGCCAAAAATTATCTGATGTGACAGTAAAATCGGGTGATTTAAAGTTTACTCTTCTACACTTATTGTTGGGACCTATTGGAATGGAAACTTCCCAAGTACTAGAATTTCAGAATAAAGGAAAATATTGTTTAGAATAATAAAAAACTATTTTCTGAAGACTGCAATTTGATTTTATGACAAGAACAAGGGAACTAATTAAATTTGAAGAGTTGCTGATGACTAGTTAAGAACTATAAACAGTGAGTTAAATAAAGCCCAGTGACAGGGAGTTTGTTTACAGGTAGTTTTAATCCTATGGGGATAAAACAATAAATAAGATTTTGTGTCATTTCTTTAAAGTACTCCAGCTACAAACAGTGGCTTCCCCCGCCCCCCATCAGATTGTATCTTTTGTTTAGCTGTTATTGTTCTATAAGTGTGTAGAATAACTTAGACTGGAAAAGGCTTTGGGGGAGTCAGGTGGTCAAAACACTTGCTTGAAACAGGGCTAACTAAAGGGCCTTGTCCAGCTGAGTTTTGAATATCCCTAATGATTGAGGTTTCAGAGCTGCTGTGGGCACCTCTTCAATGTTTGACCACCCTCAAGGGTGAGGAATTTTTTCCTTCTATCAGGTCAGAATTTCCCTTGCTGCATAAGGCAGAGGTTGCCTCTCATCCTTTCACTGTGCAGCTTGCAAATAATGTCTCTCTCTTCTCTGTAAGCTGCCCATTAACCAGATGAAGATAGCACTAAGTTCCTCTTCAACCCACACCCCTCCAAAGTCAGCAATCACAGCTCTCTCACCCCCTCCTTGTACGGAACATCTTAGCGGTCATGCACTGAGCTCGCTCTAGTTTCTCTCTCGTATATTGGGTCACGGTGAGAGTAGCAACTCTGAACATGGGGCTCCAGGTGTGGTCTTGTAAGTGCCAAATAGAGGTGATAAATTCCTTCTCTCAGCCTGCTGGGTACACTGTTACTAACACAGCCAAGTATGTAGTCAACACTCACTGCTGCAAGGGCACACAGCTGGCCTGTGTTTTACTTGCTGTCTGCCAGGACCCCCTTGTCCTTTACTGCCCAACTTCTGCTAAGCCAGGCAGTGCCCAGCCTGTATTGCCACATGGTGTTATTCAACCTCTGGTGCAGGACTTCACATCCATCACCGTTTAGGTTCATCTGATTTCTCTAGCTTGTTGAAATCAATCTGAATGACAGATCAACCCTGATGCACATCAGCACTCCCCCAGTTTGTTGTCACCCACAAATTTGTTGAGGATATATTTTGTCCCACAATCCAAATCGTTAATGAACATGTTATACTGTATAAACTCCATTACCAACCCTTAAGGAACACCACTGGTAGCCAGGTCATCCACTTCATCTTCTGTCTCAGGATCCACCAGAGACATCCACCATTACCCTTCCCTCATTGGCCTTCTTGATCCTGACTCTAAATTCTTGACCAGCTCATAACCCATTTCATTGTGAAGCTCTGGGCAAGTAAGCAGCTCACAGCTACCCCCATATCTTCTCTCCTCTTAAAGATCTTGTACCCATCCAAGCACTCCAGCCATGCAGGCTGTACCACCATACTATCATGTTCCCACCGTATTATAAAGTTTCCGTTATCATGTCACTATGACTGTGCATAAACTCTTAATTCCTGTTATGGTGGGGTTATTTTGCCGTTGTGTGTGAGTTTGTTTGTGTACAGACACTAGATCTGGGCCCCCAGTTGAGCTACTTTCTGAGAACAAGTGTGAGAGCCTTCTCTACCACGTTGTCCTCTGGGCAGTTCATCCTTGCTTCCTATTCCTCAGCTTCTCTGAAGCTTTGGTCTCCACCTTCCAGCAACCTGGTTTTAAACCCTCAACACTGGCTTAGCAAACCTGTTGACAAAGATGCTCTCGTCCTCTTTTTTTTTTTTCAGTTGGTTTCAATCTTTCCCCAACAGTCCTCTTTTCTTAAAGTCGTCCATTAATCATAAAAATCAAAGCCCTGACTACAAACCAAACTTATTATAAAATTTGTTTTCTGCTAAAGGAAAAAAAAAGTGAAGTTTTTAATAGTTGCCTTGTATAGATCAGTGGTTCTTGAGTATTTTTTAATTCAGAGTATTTAAACTTTCTGATGGTCTGTGAATCACCATGTCACTTATCGTTTAAGCCTGTGGAGGAAAGGTGATGATAACTTTCTTAGCATTTATAAAACATTATGGTGGTACAAAATTGTAATTTCCCAGCCATTATGAAAGTCTTTTCAATCTGCAATATTGATACTAAACCCATAAATGTTTGGACTTACATGTTTTTCACAAGTTTATAACAAATTCTATGAGTTTTCAGTAGGTCGTCAGCTGGGCATGAAATACACATCTAGCAATTCTTGAGCTCCAACTGATACCTATACTTCCGACAAAGTCTTACTTGCTAAGAACATAGAAATGCAGCTTTAGAATTGGTTTTGCAATTGCCTTGGTTTTGTGCAGATCAAATAACATCTGTATGATAAATACCTACGTGGCCCTTTTTTGTAAGAATATGTGACTGTACTTTACCAGTGCTACTGACTGGCATGATGAACGTTAGACAAGCTCCCAAACCCATAGTCTGTGGCTGAGCTGCAGGGGTAGATATTTTAAATAGCATGGTTTATTTGCTCAGCGACAGCCTGACCGTAACTGTGGCTGTGTGAGGGCTTTTTGTAGGGTTTTCCTCTTATCTTGCTAATTTTTGGCAGAAGGACAGACACTTCAGTAATGTCTGTCTACATAAATGCCTCTCTGAATAACACTTTGGGAAAATAGAAGGTTTATTTTTCCTAGATTTACTTCAGAATTTTCTTGATAACAATCTAATACATTTGAAAAGGTCAGTAATTATCACATAGATGTTCTATTGTCGTAATGGCTACTAGTGTTATCACATGATTCATTATGGTTGACTAAGCTTGAAAAACTGTCTTGTATTAGTACGAAGGGAGGTTTAAAAATCCTTATCATTCACTTGTCTTTAATTAGAACTCTCTTTATCAGTCCTGACTTGGAGGCATAACTCTAGGATTTCACTCTCATTATTCAGTATACTCCAAGAATAACATGAATGCTGATAATTAATGCCATCAATGTATTCTCATTAAATTTTATTTAAAAAATAAACTTCTGCCAGGGAGTTATAGCTATCATTTTATTATTCATAAAATGATAATTGTGTCAACTCAGTTTGTATTTGTCAAACTACACAGGAACAGAAAGCAAATCATATCCTGCCTCAAAAACCTTAAGGACTGTAGTTTTTTTCCCTGTAAATACTATTGGACATATGTAAGGTTAAAGAAGTTATGAATTAGCTCTGTGGAATGAACTATGGAGTTCAAGCATGCTAGGGACACTGCCTAAGCAAACAAACCCACTCTATAATAAATAACTGCTGATTTGTTATAAATATTTATATATGTATGTATATTTATTTATTTGTGTACAGATACGAATATAGATGTTATCCTTTCTGGAGTGGCACTTTGACTTCTTAGTTTTAAAGAGAAATGTACACATATATGCTTATTTTTCCTTTTGGTTTTTTTTTTCTTCCCGGATTCAGTCCCGTTTCTGGTCTGTTTACATCTCCCCTCCCCCACTTTCCAGAAATGCCATATATGAGTGCATGGAAATTTAATTTTCACCCCCCCCCCC
>VYZV01003288.1:1705-19271 GCA_013401275.1 Pandion haliaetus | reverse complement strand
CCCCAATTCCTCTTCACCCCAGTCCGCAAATTAAATAAATCAGGGAATGGCCGTTTCAGCAGCTCATATCTGGGATTCTGGCATGGCACAGGTGAAGGAGACACTGCAGCTGCTGCTGCTGCTGTATCAAGCTGGCAGACAGGATGAGGAACTGCAGTGGCTGGGGTGAGGAGGTTAAAGATGGTCAGCAAACAACCTGTCTTGCCATTTTTTGGCTGCTGCCACTCTTGTCTTGCCACAGAGGTGGCCTGGATTATTGTGACAGATGTAGAAAACAGTATCACCCAAAAGTGTAACACTTCAGTGGTGTATCTCCTGACCTTACCTATACTAAGGGAAGCAATTAAATTTTGGTCAGACTCTGTGGGAAAAAGAGAGCAGAAAACTGGCCATTTTAAAGGAGTTTGGATTCCTGGATCTTTCCAAGGATGGGTGACAAGATTCCCTACTCATCTTTTTCACAGAGACAATCTCACAGCAAGAGGATTTTGGAGGCCTCATTGTATTCTTACTCTATGAGCAAATTATTGTCTCATCATGTCTGACTTTGAGCAGTATGGATGACTGCCAAAACTTTCAACAGTTATACAAATTTTGCCAAGTGCAAGTCATTAATTAGTATTCAAAGCTATGTTGTCCGCATTTATAGCTGGCAAAAGTCTCTTTCTCGTGCTAAAGAAAAGTTATTAAAGAAAAAATAAAGAGCTCAAATTTAAAAATAAATAAATAACTAGAGCTTGCTTTAGGGCTTGCTACAAAATCTACAATTTTAGTAGTCCTTTCTTTGTGTTGACTAGCCCTTGGCCCTTTGGATGCTCCCTGTTGTTGCGAGTGACTGCCTGGACAGAAGACCTGCAATATATTGTGCTCAGCCCCTCCTGTAGACAGAGGTATTACTGTGCTGTAAGGCTGACTGAGGCAGGGCTGCTGGAATTAACCAAGACCATAGCCATGGTCTTTCATGCCTTCCTTCAAATCTCAAAACAAAAGGAGAACAACTTGTAAAGCAAAGTAAATTTCATATTTATAAATTTGAAGACTTGTAAAGCAAAGTAAATTTCATATTTATAAATTTGAAGTATTGCATATTAAACCACTCACCTGCTCCAAATAAAAAAGCATGGCCTGACTGAAAAACAACAAAAAACCCTCAGTGCTTGCTGTGCAGGAATGAGGGTGTGAAAAACAGTAGTCAATTATAGGGAAATGGCTGCAGTAACACTAAATGAAGTGATAATGAGATTTCACCCATAATATGGGGTTTAGGACTGATTGTCCTGTAATAAGAAAATCATTGCCACACCAGAGGTAATAGACGTTAGCTAGAAATTCGCAAAACAATAATATGAAAATGGAGACAAAAGATTAGGGTCACTTAGCCAAGGAAATAGGTGCATAAGAAGGAAAATGATTCAAAAATATCTGAAGCTGTGAAAAGCAGACAGATTTTTTGCTCTCATTTGTAATTACATGAGAGCAATGGGACCACATGATAGACCTGAAAAGCAAAGAGTAGGAAATTAATAAAATGCGCTTTTCCAAAAAGTGCAGAACCCCTTGCCAGGGAAAGTGAGCAAAACAAAGAATCTCTGACTAGAAATTTGTAAAAATAGTAAGAATGGGGACTGTCTACAGAGTTAATGGAAATACAGGTAGCATTAATTGGTGAGGATTGTTAAATATTCTTACTTCAATGTCCTGACTCCTGTTAACTTTCAGGCTTAAATCTCCTGCTTAACACTGGGATGAGACTAAAGGCAGGGACTGGTTATCTCATGCTGTCTACTACAGGCTACTTTATTCTTCCTCTGAAGCATCTTTTGCTAGCCCCCACTGGAACAGGAAATTAGATCTGAATTTGAAATCTGATCAAATTCTTCTGGTCTTGTAATCCTGCCTTATATCTTTCCACTCCCAGCTAAACTATTCAAAGCTATCTGAGGATCCGTGTCTCAGAAGCATGAAGTTAAAGGAACAAAAGACAAAACAGTCCCTACACAAACTTTCCAAATATGATTGATTCTTTTATAAGTCAACTAAAAATCTTCTTATGAGTTTGCTTTTCATTGCAGAAAAAAAGATGGAATTTGAAGATTCTATTCTATAAAGCCCTCTGAAGAGCATCACAGTTCTGTGCAATAATCTGTAACTGTATTTTCATTGTAGATATCTTTTATTTTATAGTAGCATTTTATATTCCCTTGAGTCATGAATCAAGCACCATAGGCAAGATTCATCTGCTGAAGATGAAAAGAACCAGACAACACCCCCCTGGAGTCCATAGTTGATATTCTGCTTCAGACACAGAAATTGAGTAGTTATCTTTCCAGAATGAAGACAACTTATTTAGCACTATTATGCACAATTATTCTCTCTTTTAAAGTAAAACTGACACACCAAAGTCTTTGTCAGTTCTTGTGAGATGCAATTTTATATACAGGCATGCATGCGTGTGTTTTGAATCACTTTTTGTCTAGAAGTAGGACATTTAGAGTGAAATATTTATATTTTCTTAAGTAAAGACGGTTTTACTTCTCCTTCCTCCTTATTTCATCAGATGCAGTTTAGATTAATATATTCAAAATGAGAGGTTTCACAAATCACTATCAGATTTAGCCTCAGTCAGATTTATTATAATTTCTAACACTTGGTTAAAGAAATTGATGCTTCTGCTAATAGTCCGATGAATAGGTCTGTCAGCCCACAAGCATGGCTGTTGGAACTGCCTTGGGACTTTCAGTTCTCAAGCCAGCTGGAAAAGGGGCTATCATACAGAAAATATTCTGAGACTCTGGGAAAAGATATATAGAGTGCACTGTGTCTTTGTGTTCCCCTAGCAGCTGCTTACAGAGTGGTAATGCAATCTCAGAGGAGTCTGCCTGCCATTTCACTTGTAGGGTGACTGCAACTATCACAGCTGCTTCAGTGAGATAAATACAGAGGAAGGGGAGAGTACAGAATAAATTAACCCTTCAGTGACATGGCTGGGAAAAGCGTAGAAGTAGACATAGAAAATGCAGAAGCAGAAAAAAGCAGAAGGCTTCTGAGTGGCCTAGTTGCTGTGGGAAAGCAATCTCTCTAGAAATATAAATACTAAATGGTGATGTTATGTGAAACATGACATGTTCTCAGTGCTTATTTACTTGAGACACCTTTTTTTCTGGATGTTTACTTACATGGTGGCTTGTGACCTATGTTTTAGTGTGGAAAGAAACCAGCACAACTAGAAGAATTCATCTCTGTATTCACAAATTATTTTGGATTAAAGTACAAATCAATCAGGAAGAAAAAAAAAACAACCACGAGCAAACTTAAAAGAAACTTTTCAATGTATATCTTTTTCTATTTAAATAATTATTGTTTATCCTGCAGAAATCTTACGTATTTTGAAACATCAATGCCTCAGTGAAGTAGTTAATTAACAGATTTATTCGCATGGTAAACAAGTTTTCAAATTCTGTCATTGCCTACTATGGAGATATGTTTGGATTAAAAAGTAAAAGTTGTATAATTAATTCCATTCACTTTGAGAAGCGCTCTGTTTGATTTGTAATAATGACCTCGCTAGAACAAAGAGCTTGGACTACTGTCTGTGACATGTTTTGTTCTCCAACCAGGATTCTAAAGTACAGTACAAAAAATCAGTTAGAAAAATTTAAGTTGCTTTCCTTTGCTAGGCAAGGATTGTGTGATTTAAACCAATTTAACACTGTGTGAAAAATCTCTCTCTTAATCTTAGTTTTGGGAGCACATAATCATACTCCCCCCCCAAAGATATATTTCTTAAATGTCATATTAAAAATATATCATACTGGTGCTTCTGAAGGCTAGCAATGATTTGAAGAATTTGTTTCAGAGCATTACTGTTCATCTGCTATAGAAGTAAACCTCAATAAATGCTCTCTGCAAAATTCTTCTCAGTATTGCATATGGTGCTGACCTCAATCATTTGCTTTTCCATCAGAGGAAAGGTGTTTTCTCTGTCTCTTTAAGAGCCTCAAACCTATTGTAAGTACCTGTGAAGGAGTAGCAAATAAGCAAAAATAAGATTTTTTAAAAAAGGTATTTATAAACACTTTTAAAAAAAAAAAAAATCTGTTTACCACCTAATAATTTAAGAGAAATAGAACAGGTTGATCATAGTAAGTAGACTTTATTAACACTTGCTGGGACTCCCAAAGTGCTTAGGAAACACTTCTGGCAGGTGGTGCAAACCTCTTTCCTTCAAAAAAAATCCTAATACGGAAAGCAAAAAAAAAAATTAAAGGTCACTGTTATCACTCTCCCTTGTATACCAGTTATCAGAGTATAAGCAGAGAAAGTAACTGCTCCTTTCTCCAGGACATAGAAGAGACATTTTAAGGTCACAGTAGCAAAAAAAACCCCAGGTAAACGTGATCACAGCTGTACATCAGGCTAGAGAAGTTTTCTTTTTCCATCACAGAGATCCCAAGTGAAAAACCCTTCATTCAGGACAGTTAGGCTTTTCAAGTGTAACAACGGCTTTGTGATCAGTGAATGAAGAGTTGAACCAGGCACTACAAGCATGAGCGGCTGCAGTTAACAAATTGGTGATTTCTGGAGCCAGAAGACTCAAATCTATAGACTTCCACTAACATAAAAGACTGAATTCAAAGTCTGGTTTTTGTCTAAGATATTCAAAGTTAGTTAAAAAATGTTTTACCAGTAGTAAAGAAACTGCAGATAAATACAGAATGTATGTAACATGTATGTTGCAAAATAAAAGCCCATAAGAGTCTGGACGTTTCAAACCAGTCAAGTATTTTCAAAATAGTGCTCTCAGGCTATCTGGGTTGGATTCTTGGCTGAACTAAATTGCCATGCCTTCACTGAAGTCAACAGCTTTATTCTGATTTACCTGTTGGAGATTTGGCCCTATGCCAGATTAATACAAATCACTTTAAGGATTAATTTTGGTTTATAGGTGTCAAATAAAATTTTTGATTCAAGAAGATGGTCATGAGTCTGACAGGTTTTGACAATAAAAGTTAATTATAGGCAACACATGATGAAACAGAAGCATGAACATCTGATTTCTGCAAACTCTAGAGGCTGTGTGGCTGTAAATGAAGCACAGTGAGAAATCACTCAGCCAAAATGCATGAGAGAATATCTCAATTATGAAACGAACAACAAATCATGTCTATACAGTTTAGTTATCAAAACAAATTAAGAGTTTTAACTAAGGCACACCTCCAGATTACTGTCTTTTAACCTGCAATAGACTGAAAAAACACTGGATGTTCTCTGCACTGGTCCACTGAAACATTTGAGGTTACTTTGCTTGGAAACTTGACAATAAAGGTGTCTGTTGTTGGTGCAGAAGTTTTGGTCTCACTGAAGTAAACAGTGGCTAACTACTAGCTTTTGTGAAAGAACAGAAAGTGTCCTATTTTGCATTCCCTAGTGTTACATGAGGCTGAAACAGTAGGTACCTAACCCATCAGCTTATATCTGGAAGAAAATGGCTTTATAAATATTTTTATAAATTCACTGTGTTTTCTGTGCATTTGTGTATGTTTGCATGCATATGCATGTGTATATATGGGTTACCTATAGAACGCTTATGGTTTCACGGCACTGCCTGTCAAGGGCAGTCCTAAGCTAATACAAAACCACAGATTAACCTATTTAGGTTCCCTTTCCACAGATTGTATTAAAAACTAATTATATGTCACAGTAATATAGTCTAAAACTGTCTTTTATCTCGGCCAAAAAAAATGGAATTATGTCAATCCTGCTCAAGGGTAAATCAGCAAAGACAAACCCATGTATGACCTATGATACTTGATTTATTTGACCACAAAAGCCAAGTCTCAGGGTCCCGAGGGCACCAACGAGCCTCCATTGCCCTGATCAGCCTCACCCAGGGATTCCTGACATGTGCTCCTTGCCCACGGGCCCAGGGCCTTAAATGGAGCCTGAGCTGCCTCATAGGCAGCCCTGTCTCCAGCAGTCCTGGCTTGCTGCCTGGAGGTCCCAGATGACCTGACCCTCCCTCACCTTGTGTGGCAGTCCCCAGCCCGTGGCAGTGTCCCCACCCTGGCTCTGCTGGGGTTCTCTGGGGCTGTCCCTTGTTTGGTGGAGCAATGCCCTGCCTGGGCCATGGCCACAGCCTGCCTTCTCTTATGGAGCAGCTCCCTGCTCCCTGACAGCAAGGCAAAAGAGATAGTGGGTATGCAGATACCCCCCTCTATGTTGGCTGGGTGAGAGGAAAAGAGAAAATAAAATAACAAAAACAAAGTTTCATGCACATTTTTTAGTAGATCTTTTGGGACACTTCCTTGTATATTCACACAAGGTGGACTAAGATCTAAGGTCTGATGAGGATACTTTCCTACTAGGTTAGGAACATCAGAACAATGCAGATGTTTTGGGCAGCACTTATTCTTGATGAGTTGTTTCTCCTGTTAGGTCAGAACAGACATATTCCCCTTCAATGCCTGTAAAAGTCCAGCACCCAGGGCATTCAATATTCTGGTGTCTCTCTGATCAGAAATTATAAACTGTATAGTCAAAGCTGTGCAAAACAAAAAAGGTTTCATTAAAACATTTATGGTTCTGGGTCTTGAAAAAATTTATTTTTTGTCCATTGTTATCACTTATATCCCAAGGCATAAACTTATCTCCTTCAGCTCTTATCATTTTATGCTAACTGCAGATGATTCACATTTATGATGATGCTATGCTTACCTATCAAATTTATCAGGTTTTTAAAGCTAAACAAAAATCTGTCATTCTCTTTGCCATCTTATTTCTTTTGCACCTTACTAACTGAAATAGAAGAGGTATTTTTTTTTATTCTTTCTTCATTCAAATAGAAAATCTCTTATTGAATTAGCCTTCATGTTTCTGTGGAATTTCCTTTCTTGTTTTCTCTCTACATTTGTTGAAAAGGAATAACTACAACAGAATATGGTGGGTTTCACTTACAACCATGGCTTTAGAACTTTTTTTTGTCCTCATTTATGCTTCCATTCTTGATGTTGATCTTGGGCTATAAAGGGTATTAATTAAAGGGTGAATATCAAGTATTTTCACTTGAATTTCTTTTCACATTGCTAAAGCACTGTAATAAGATCCCAGCGTATGTGAGAATCAATGTTTGTGAATTCAATTGGCCTTGATATAGGTAGAAGACACTTATGTATCATGTACTCATATGCCAAAAACATGGAGATCAGAACCATTTGGTTGCAAAATACAAAAATTATGTACTTCATATAATAATATCAATAAAAACATTTTTAATGCTCAAAGCTAGCACATATAAGTAGGTGTCCCATTCTTTCCATGGAGTGGTCACCAGAGTGGGATAATTGTGACAATGGATAGTACTAAAAGTGATCCAAGCTGTATTTTTCTCCAAGGAAGTATTTCTTAATCTATAAAAATTTTGGATTTTATATTTATTTTTTTCATCTACACACTAGATCATTCAATCTATAGAAATCTGGATAAGTAATGAACACAGGTAAAAAGTATGATGTTTTGTGAAGCTAAAATCACAAGCAAGAAAAGCATCTCAAAGGCATCTCACTACATATTATTAGCTTATTCATAAATATTCACCATGTGATAGACTAACTTTATGTCCAAAAGAAAAAGGGCTTAAATGCAATCTCAGAAAAAAAACCCGTCTTCTGAAATTCAGCCACAATATCACTAGAGTAACATCTCATAAAATGGGAAAGAAGAGCAAAAAAAACCCAGAAAAGATTGATAGCTGTAGATGAAGCTTTATCCTTTAATTTACAGTGGCTACATAAGTTATGAATGACAGGGCTATGAATGAATAAAGCAGTTATTGTAACTATAAAAACTACACTACCATTACAAGACACTCATTTATTCGTTATATATGAAGTATAATTTTAAAGACAGTTTTTACTGTCTAATAATATTAAGCAGCATAAAAAAGGAAGTATTTGTGAGTAGAAATGTGTCATGAATGCTCATTAGCTCATAAGTGTATTTCTAGAATGAAGCACCTAGAATATATTAAGTAAACATTTTCCTTCAGCTGCTTAAGCTGAAATAGGTAGGCAAACTGTGTTGAGATATTACACCTTTTGTGTAAGCTTCTCCTCAAATTATTAGATACAGTCAAGAAAGAAAGTAGCATAAAATTTATGAAAAAAAGTCTTATAAAAAGTAAAATATTTCTTTTATAACTTAAGTTATGTTGTTATTGAAGAAAACGAATATAACTCAAATTCTGTCCCAGACTTTTAAAAAGCTTCTCTTCCTGTGCCATGTGCTCACCTATGTGAATTGTGTGACAGAAGCGTAGAAGAGCAGTATCTGAGCTAGTTCAGGAGTGGCCCAGCAATGGCAAAGGGGAGTGCCACACAGCCTTCGTTGACATAACTTATGTCAGTTAACTTGTCTTCAGAATACCACCTGGCACTTGATGATGAGATGGCTGACGTGCAAGTAGTGTATCTAGTTCTTGAACCTTCTTTCTTTCTTGTAGGGTGCTTTCAACTTCTCCTTCACTGGGCAGGGTGGGCGGTAAGTGATTGATTCTGACAAATAGACAATTTCTGTTGCTATTGCTGGGATGCCAACAGGTAGGAGCATTCAGCTGTGAAGTTCAACAGCCCACTAAATTCCTGGTTGAAATCTAATGTTTCAGTCTATATTTTTTAGTTTTCTGCTGGAACAAAGAATACTTTCTATAGTAAGGCCCCTTACTTTTGTGAAGTTTGCTTATTGCTCATCTTACCTCAAACACCCACTATTACTAGCATCTCTTGGTCTCTTCTGGGTTTCATACAGTGATTAATATTTGTTATTTGCCAATTTGTATGATGGCAGAAATAAATGAAATAATGAATCTACAAAGAGTTTGCAACCTGAATACTTTCTGAGTTAAAGAGAAACAAAAGCACTTGGGATACTGTACCTTAAAAGTTCAAATCCAATGTCCTACTCACTGAATCCATTGACCTTTTAACATACTTCTTCATACCTGCATACATATGGTTGCTTAAATGTACAGCAATAGATATTTAAATGCCTGATTATACTGTATTCCTCAGAGGGAGGGCACAGCACTGAGTGTTTTCATTGAATAGGTAGGCATATTCACTGTTCTAAATCACATTGGAGGTGCTTGGTTTTATCAGATTTTTCAGCATTTTGTAATATTTGTACTTTATGTGCTCACAGCAGTTCTTCTCTTGACTTCAGTTGCACCCTGAAGCGTCTTGGTAATTTTGCTAATCAGACTGCAGTTGTCTCAAATTAGGTACTCTGTGCCTGACTGTGAAACTTTGACTCATATGCCAAGCTTTTCAGAAAGAAAATGCATTTGTCAGAAATATTATTGTGTTATTTAGAAGACAGCTGTGCAACCCACTAGAAAACTGGATCACTCCACCCATATGTAATGACAGGCCTATATACCAGATGCCATATTTTACACTACGTCATAGGGTAACATGATCTTCAGCTTGTTGATGACCATCCTCCTTGACAGTATGTTTTTTAAATCAAAGATCTTTATAAAACCCTGTCGTGGTTTCAGGTCAGCTCAGTCGGTAACAAAGCACCACGAAGCCGCTCACTCACCCCCCACCCCCTCGCCTGGCTACGTTGGGATGAGGAGAAAATCCAAAGGCAGGCTTGTGGGTCGAGACAAGGACTGGGAGGGATCACTCCCCACTTATGGTCACGGGCAAAAGACAGGCTCAACTTGGGGAAGAAACAAAATCCATTTAATTGACTACCAATCAAAACAGAAACAAAACGCAAGGGTATTAAGAAGGGAAACCAAACATCAGAACAACCTCCCCCCACCCCTCCCGCCTTCCCGGCTCAGTTCACTACCGATGCTTTCTACCTCCTCCCCCCAGCGGCGCAGGGGAATCGGGGATGGGGGTTGAGTCAGCTACCCACACATTGTCGTTGCCGCTTCTTTCCTCAGGGGGAAGATTCCTCTCTCGTTCCCTGCTCCAACGTGGTTCCTTTCCGCGGGCTGCAGTTCCTCACAAACTTCCCTGGCGCGGATCCTTTCCGCGGGCTTCAGTTCTTCCCGAACTCCCCTGGCGCGGGTCCTTTCCGCGGGCTGCTCTCCCGTCTCACACTGCTTCAGCGCGGTTTTTACCATGGGGTTACGGCCACCTTCGGGAGCTTCCGCTCCACCGTTCACCCCCCTGGGCTGCAGGGCCATCAGCCTCCTCAGGCTCCTCCTCCTCCCCCTCCACTTCCATGATTCCAGTGTCGGCAGCGATGTTCCTCTCAGGTTTCCCCCCCACACTACCGGTTCCCCTTCTTAAATATGTTTCCCAGAGGCGCTACCACCGTCACTCCCCGCCTAGAGGCGGGTCCGACATTTTGGCGCGCAGGTCCGACATTTTGGGGCAGCGAATTCTTCCAGCAACTTCTTAAAGGGACCGCCTCTGCAGCCCCCCTCCCCTGCCACCAAGGAATACCGCGCCACACAAACCCATAACAAACCCCCACACCTTAATCTCAAGAATATGATATTTTTATTTATTCTTGCCTAAAAACAATGGCAATAGTGCAATATAAGCAAGCACATACGCCTTTAAGCTACCATGAGCCTGTGTTCAACCAGGGTATGATTGGAAGTAGACATGAGAACTGGTTAAGAGAATGAGCTATGGGAGAAAACTGACATGGTTGTGATCGGTCTTTTCAAAGTCCATCTTGAAAGTTAAGTATGCCTAGTACCTCTTTTGGCTTTTTGTCACTTGGCTTGAGCATACACGTCAGTACTCGAGAGCTTGGTGGAGTGACTGAAAGTAATCTCTTAGGTAGAAAGGAAATTCTCAGGTAGAGGTTATATAAAGTTTGACTTCAGGCTTCAAATTTGATGGTTTTTTGTATAGTGCATCTTAAAGTTGTTAAGCATTCTGAGAAAGCATGCTGCCAAAATCATTGGTAGTCATGGGTATAGAGGGTTTCAAATAGGTGAAATATGTGTACATGAAGCAAATTATCACACAGTTGTGAACATGCCAGCATCTTTTTACTCTATTTTATTCTCTGTGTTGGTGATCTCTTCTGTGGGGCAAAACTCATCTTCCCAGATAGGTAATATGACAGTTAAGTTTTAGTTTATAAGGACTCATTTTAAAACCTGCAAGCATTTTCTGCTTTTTTGTTTTCCTCTCCATTCATTCTCTGTTTTGGTTTGGGTTTTTTGGGTTTTTTTTTGTCAAGAACCAGGGGCACATAAAACCATATGCAATCAGCAACCACTGAGTAATATATCCCTTAAGAAGCCAGCTGTTGCCTTTGTAGACATTGTCATTGTCACAAACTCCAGCCTTTCACTTAAATTGGGATGTGGGGATTTCTGAGGATGGGAAAACTTGGCATAATTTCTGTTCTGGTGAAGGTTTCTCCTTATTGACATGATATTTGACAGGTAGATCACAAATGTCATCAGTGGAAATTGGATTTTTTATTCTCCGCAAAAGCTAAATCTTCTTTTCTATAGTTTCCACTCTTACGTGGAATTTCTTTAGTACTGGATTGCTCTAAAACATTTAATGGTTTTTTTTTTAGTCTCTAGATGATCCTTTCTAGACAGGTGGATGTCTCTATTACAGTAACAGGAAACAAATCCTGGGGCACTAATCAAAAGACTTCAGTGCAGTCCGAGTGTACTAGCTTTAAGTAGGATTATTTTACATGACCCTTTGCTCTTGAAGTTCTTTCAGGGTATAACCAACAGTTCTGACAGATGAACCTGTGGGGGTTTCTGCTTGTGGCTGTCTACTTCATCTGACTGACTCACCACCTGTCTGTTATGGCAACAGAAGAAAATGATTGTCGTGTGTTAGAATGCAATGAAACATTAGGAATGTAACAAAAATGATAATTCTTATAAAATAATAGATTTATTTCTTTACTCTTGCACAGGTGCCATTAAGATCCATGTTTTTACAAGAATCATTTTAGGTGCAGTTTTTTACTGACAGTCAGTTAAGCCTGCAACTTATGTAAATAGGTATCTACATGCTACAATTTGTGCAACTATGTATTCTTGGATTTACCTGTAGCCACAAATGTATGCCTGCAAAATTGAAAGCTGGGTTGACATAATTTAAAATAGTCTGTAGAAATTGAATCATTGCACCCAGCTTAAAAGGAAAACTCAAGGACATGAGTATGTTCAGGTCAGGAGGCGAGGACAGCAGAGGTGGAGAAAGGAAGGATAATCTCCATTTCTAAATAGGGAGACAGCTGTCACAGGAAATTGCAAGTGTAATGGCAAGGAGTTTTAATAAGTCTATTAAATCAGAATAGGTAGCAATCACACATTTTCTAAGCTCTAGATCCCATCTTTTCTACTTTCTAATTGTATAAAAACCTGGGTGGCGAAAATGTTCAAAGCTTTAGGATGAATATTGAAGAACAAGTGATCAAGAAGACATGCAATCAAATGGACAGTTGAAGGAACATATGCAAAAATGGATCTTGCAACTTCATGAATTTCTTTCATAACAAATTATTTTATGGAAGAAAAATATAGGAGATAATTCTATTTCAGCTTAATATTTCACATAGTATTGCACAGGGGAAGTATTAACAAAAATTAAGATAATGCAAATCTAGACATAAAGACTTACAAAGCAGGTGAAAAAATGGTCCTAGGGAAGATCAAGCTTTGTTCTACTGAAAGAACAATAGGATTGGAGGAATGTTTTTGATGAAATTATCAAGGATGGAGGTTTGGTTTATTTAATATTCAAAGTGAGGAATAGAAGTAGTAGAAACCTGAGTAAAAAATACAGGTAATTACTTTGGTAGGCAATAGAACTACAGGAGAGGATGGGATTATGTACAAAGAACTTGATCACTTTATGTTATGAACTGGAATATAATTTACTGTGTAAAGTTAGGTTATAGTGTAAGGTTTTGTTATTACAGCCTAAAATCACTTTTATCAACTGTTCTAATTTACAGAGAGGGTAAATGTAAATGCTTCTCAAGTGTAAATGAGAAAGGAAGGGAAACTCCTGGATATCATTAGCCTTTCATGGGATAGTTATTATACACTGTGGAAATTAAACATAACTTAAGGGGGGTTATCAGATAAACTAATTGTAATAAAGAAATTCTCACTGGCAATATTGTATACAGTTCTGGCTATGTGCATTCAGTGAAGATTGATTCATACTGAAATACGTGTAGCTTTGTATGGACTGAAGTAGAATTCTTCGGAGAGTTCATTTTCTGAAATGGTATAAGAATGTCAACATAAATTTCTTTATTTTTCTTTTGTGTTCTTATTCTGTTGGTAAGTTACATACTTTATTATTTGGAAAGGTACTTCAAATATGTAGTGTGTTTTCCTGTGTCTGACTTAATTTCTTCATATAAGGATGAGCCTCAGAGCAACTTGCTTTCCAGATAATTCATGGAGAAAATCCTCATGCTATCTTTCTCTTCCAAAAATTTTTCAGTGGAGGAAAATACAAGGGTTAATTAAAAAAATTAAATTTATTAAGATTGAGTAAAATACAACCTGAAACTGAATAAAATTTAAAATTTGGAACATCCTGGCCAATGAAGAAAAACAGAGTAAACCAAGAGTTAGTATTACCCAGCCCCCCCCAAAAAAAACCCCATTATTAAAATGCCATCTGATCCAACAGGCTCATTGCATTATCTAATTACAGTTCTCAGAGTCGTATCTTATAGTAGCATAAACTGACATGCTGGTTCTTCACGTTCCATCCCATGGTGAAGTAAATGGCCCTATAATTTATTCCAAGCTTAATTTTAAATTGTTATACTGTGTAGTTCCCACTGTTTCTGCTGAAGTCGATTCCAGAAATCTCACCATTCACGTGGCTGCAAATTTTCATCTGAAGCCCAGCCTAGATTATTAATGGCCAGCTTGTGCTCATTTGGTTTTATGCCAACATTGCCTTTTAGCTTAAACTACTCTATTCTTTTTCTATTTTTCACTTCTCCTGATGTGTCAATGTGTTTTTTCTTGGGTTTTTTTCTTTGTTTATTTGTTTGTTTCTTTGGTTGGTTGGTTTGGTTTTTCTTTTGTTTTTGCTCTGCAAGGCAAGTTTCTCCAGTCTCTTCTAAAACAGGCTGCGCTGTCTCCTTTTTTGCCAGGTATAAGACAAGACATTCTCTAGTTCTTCAAGTGAATAAAACATTGACTTTTCTCATCAGGTTGAAATAATGTCAGTAACATATGTTTTGTAAAAAGGAGACATACAATTAGGCCACTGAACCCAGAGAAGTGTTAACCAGTGAGTATTTATTTATATGCTTATAATACAGTAAATATAATGGTTTTGCTTACAACCTGAAAAAAGATATCATACTTCAAATGGGAACACTGGCCCTTTATTTTCACATATAAACTAGAAAAATCAATCTTTTTTTTCCCCACACCGACACTATCTAAGGATATGTGACGATAGTTACCTTGCCTTGCCTTGCCTTGCCTTACCTTACCTTACCTTATATCCTGTTGCTGAGGCCATATTTATGCTGCTGTACTGGATTTTTCCCCATCTCAAGGCAATTTTTTGTAGAATAGACATCTTAGCTGAAAATGGAAAACAGCTCAGAGCGGTGCCCCAAGTGGGAGCACTCCTTCCTCACTGCCGGCATATGGGAACCTTTGCTTTCCCCCAGTCCTGTATAATGCTGTGATGCCCTTGTGCATTTAACTTACCCTGTCCCATGACACTGCCAGAAGCTCTCCGTGCCCGTCACATCTGTGCTATGGACATTGCCTGTGACATTGTCATGTTGGCCTGCTGTCCATTTGGATCCCTGGCCAGGAATGCATTTGAAGATTTCAGCCTGACCACTAGTGACATGTGAGATTGGAAAATGGCTAGAAGGAGCAGGAGGGATTTACAGGCAAGTAGGAAAATTAATTACCGGGGTAGAAGCACCTTGTTCCCAACACCTAGGCGCTTTCTGTTTTCTACCAGATCACTTGTTTTCCTCATCACGAGAATGATGGCCCAATCACTGGTACCAGTCCCCCCTGCAGCTCCATCCCCTGCTTCCCCCTTACCATTTCATCAGACAATAGTGCTTGAGAACTGACTCACTGTGTTGGCACCATTATAGATGGCAGGGCCATACGTCTGTCTCTTTTACAGCAGGAAAGTTTGTAAATAATTCACAGATAGGGGCTGTTTTGCATGACCATTTACAGATGGGGGAGCTCTGAGTGTTGGACCACAGGACTGCCTGCTTCATAGGGGAATAACCTCAGGGTGTTTCATACACTGAGTCCTTTACTTTTACCTGGCAGTTTAACTGCATGCCTTCAAGTTTAGAAGTGCAGTCACAGATGGGCAAGGTTTCTTCACAAGGAATGGCATGGGATTCAATTCCGAAGACTGTGTAGACAAAATATGAAAGTCTTGCAGTAATTAACATTAACCAGAGACAATGGAGGCACAGAGAGACAGTTTCACAACAGAAAATTAAATATGGGTGACTTGTGGCTTATGCTAATGCACTAGCCATTGCATCATACTTCTCATCTTAATACTCTTCAGAAAATTAGTTCCTACCCACACACAAAAATATACAACTACTATTAAAGCCAAACAAACAAACAAAAATTTAATTTCACAGCATTGCCATTAACTTTCTGAAGTGCAAAACAAATATGCAAGGGAGAGTATATCTCAGTATTAGGGAGAACTCCTATGGATGGCGCTGTGGTCATGAAGAGTTGTGTCTGCAGTAGAAGACCTAGTGCGATTTTACTTCTGGGTAATGTCTTGAGATCAGTTAATGGGTTAGTGGGAAAAAAATGAATGGAATGGTGTTACTAAGCTAAAATTACTGAAAAAATATTACTGAACACTCTGTACTGTAAGTACAGGGCAATAATAAAGAAGGTTGCTTATAACACTAACTGCTGTGTTGTAATATAATTTGTTATTTCATCAGTATCTTTGCCAGGAAGAAAGGTTTATTTAGTAAGTAATATCAAGCTGCTTGTCGCACCTTGTTATGGACATTAGTATATGGCACATGTGCAAAAATAAAAAGCCTATAACTAGAGTATGCAGACTAAATCTGCAGCTAATAGTCTCTATAGTTGGTACTTAAAGTACTGAATTACAAATGAAATCGTAGGTAAAAAGTGATGCCTCCATTTTCGTTTAACAAGATTCCTTCAGTACCCATGAGATTCATAAGAAATTAGATGCTATCTGAAAAGCTAGGATTTGTAATAATGGCCAAGATATTATGAGGATTAGAGGAATTTGAATGAACAATCCCTTAGCTCATAAAAGAAAATGATAAAGGATAAAAGGTAGCATTAACTGTTCAGGGGTCTTGGCTATGTACTGCACTGCAGCTGCACCAAATTAAAAGTCACTCGATCACTTAACTAAATACAAAAAAAACCCCAACAACATGAAACCAAGAGTCTTAAGGTCTCACAAGCAGGATGTTAATGAAAATAAAGCTATTAATTGTGCATTTAAATTTTTGTCATGACACTGGCCTGGGTAGAGACTATTCTATAAGAATTTCACTTCTGTGTATTTTCAGACCAGTTTAGGATTATTATTTTTTTATTGAAGGCTTTTGTAAAGCCTCATATGGCTACTTTGGGGGAATATGTTGGTCACAAAACAGAGTCTCACAAAAGATGTATCAAATGTTTTTAAAAGTATAATTAAGCTATGCTGCCAAGTTTTGTACCAATTATTACTTCATCCCACTTAATCGAAAGTAGTATCAGTGGGAATTCCAAATCAGCTGAAGCATGGAATACTGACTGAAATGCTGTGCTCTGCTGGCAGAAATTATAATATACTGCAGCATACTGTACTTAACTTACATTGCTTTTAACTAGAAGAGATCCAGGGACCACCTGTCTCTGCCTCAAAGTGATTCAGAGGGCAGCAAACCCCAGGACTTTGTAACTTTTACATTAATGGAGCTGAAAGAAGTAACTTAAAGGCAATAAATTTCTTCCCAGAGGTCAGTGGAAAACCTCCAGCCCAGGACTTCAGTTTGGGCCCTGGCAGGCTGTTACAGGAATGATTATATTTTGATTGTACATAAATATTTATCAGACACTTTAAAAAAAATATTTCCCATGGTCTGTCTGTAAAGATATCAGCAGAGTGAAGTTCGTGGGATTTTTTTCTTTTGTAAAGTAAGGCAGGAACTTACAGAAATATTCAAAGCCATAAGAAGTACTTGATATTATACTAGTATATTAGTAAAATGCCTATAGTACCTTGGATATTTGTTCCTGGACNTAAAGTCTAGATAAGCAACAAGACAAATCTTTAACAACAACAATAGCAAAGTAAAATGTTACAAAAAGGAAAGAAACTATTACATTTTGTTTGGAGAAGATTTATTAAAAAACTTAGATACATAGATTATTAATAGCAATTTGTTGATCTGTGTCTACTGATGGAAAGAAAAATCAAAATACCAGACACATGATCTGATATAATAAACATGTCTTGGTTGGATAGATGGATGGATAGATAGGGGATGGACATATAAATGTACCTCTGAGAGAGAGACAGAGGTGCAT
>VYZV01003287.1:6403-21614 GCA_013401275.1 Pandion haliaetus | reverse complement strand
AAAAAAAAAGGAAATGAAAACTATTTGTCAGTAGAAGAAGACAGTAAGAAGAGAAGACCCTCAGCCTTCATTTGAACTCTCAGCCTGATTAACTTTAGTTACTGGTCATGCACTGAAAAAAAAATAAAAAAGCAGCTATTGGTCTTGTAAGAAGAGTAATATTCAATCATCGAAAAGGCCCCTGTGAAACCATTTAAACAACTGTATTGATTTTTCCCTGGTTGGCAGTGTTTAATTCAAACAACTCCCAAGGAGTACAAGCATCACTGCAGGCAAATTATCAAGTGTTCTGGCCTCTATCACTCTGACCACCACTGATACCATTGCAAGTGACAAAAGTGAGCATTTCTCCCCCTTTAGTCTCTGAGTTGTCCTGTGTTAAACTAACAAAGACAGTGCAAAGTCAAGTCTGAACCTCTGACCTTAACTTATGGTATTGAGAAGAAAATAAATGCCCCATGTGCATACTTTTCTCACCAGTTACTGCAAGGATGACAAATAATTTTTTGAAGGGACTGAGGCTGCCTTTATGAAATACAGCCATGAATTACGATCCATGGCAATTCCTCATTAACATTTGGAAAGGACACATCTGGTCCCCTGCACATACACAAACGTAATTCAAAATAAGTACGGAATAAGCAGTAGATCTGCTACAAAAAAGCGTTAGTCTACCTAGCAATTTATAGGAGCGAGTATAGTAAATAGAAAGTCCTGGGAACAAGCAAGGTTGCTCTATGCCTCTGTGAATACATTATGTACCTATTATGTCAAGCTGATTGCAGCTAGGAACTTTCTTTTTCCCTTCACTCTGTAAAGATCAGTGGAGTGAGAATCTGTTTATTCTTACAGAAAAATGTCCCAGGTATTTTCTTCCAGAAGGCAGAAAGTGATGCTCTGTAGATACATCTTACACCCCTTAAAACTCAAAAGTTCCATAAGAGACAGATGATAGTTAGAACTACCTTGCCAGTCACCTGTAAAAGAGCATTTTGACATACACAGATTCAAGGAGAGATTGGAGAAACGGAGGGAAGATAATTACACTGAGGTTAGTAAATACAAAGAAAGTCCATCTAGCTCAGAAAGTCCATGAGCTGAAAAGAGTTGAGAGTATTAGGGGAGGCCCAGGTATGCTTGCCCATTCTTCTGCCCATACAGAAGCATGGACTCTAGATAGACCATGTGGACTGAGTTTCCTGAATCCCTGTTAGAGAAGTCTAAGAAATAACATCTATACTTTCAAGGAGTCTTTCATTCTCATATAGTGCCAAGTGGAATGATTTAATAACTTAGAGTCAACTGATTCCAATTCCACATTAATTTTTCAAAAGTCTTTAAAAAAAAAAAAAAAACAAACCACGAACCACCATATAGATATACATATGTGAATAAGGAACATTTGAATGGGAAGGAGAAAAAAACTGACATTAGAATAGAAAATGGACTTGAAAGAAACATATCTGGTTGTCAAACATACCTTTGAAAAAGTCCCCAGGAGTACATTTCACACAAAATAGGAAATCTAATGAGTGGAAAATCATAGAAACCTTTTGAGCCTTGAATCTTGAAAAGATGAGGATGGATGAGGAAGGCAGCAATTCTGATGACAAATAGGTTGCCTGTAAGAATAATGTGAACTTAATTTCTTCTTGTGTAAGAAAGGCAAAAAGAAAGAGTGGGTAATACGGTTTAAAGAGGGACTACTGAAAGACCTAAAGTTATAAAAACTGCTTGTGAAATGGGAAAAAGGAAACAATGGTAGCAACAGATTATAATCAGTTAGGATTTATAAAGTAAAAGGAAGAAACAAACAGAAAATAGACTAAATAAGCATCATATCAGAAAGAACAAGAGAAGCATATGCGATGTATATGAAGCTGAAGAAAACCAAGCTTATTAAGACAGTAGAGCAAGACGGAGCTAACAGAGATGTTTGAAAGTGGACAAGGAGATTCTGAAATCCATTACAAACTGTCTTTCAGGAAAGGATTTTTTGGGTGAAAAAAGTGTTTCTGCTCATGGCAAGTAACTAAGGCAGCATAAAATGTAGATATTGATGAATAAAGTTTGAGGCAGTTGGAAAATATGAACATATATTAATGACATTTATTTTGTGTGCATTCTCCATGTTCATTTGGCACCGAAGGCAGACAGCTTGGTAGTGCGCTTTGCAATTCAATGGCTACTGTTATTGAAAAGCCGTGGAAAGAAAATCATGGAGAACTGAACAAAATGGGACCTGATGAGATGCAATTGCAGGTCCTGAGGGAACTGGCGGATGAAGTGGCTGTCCTTCATATTTGAGAGGTTGTGGCAATTCAGGGAAGTTCCCACTGACTGGAAAAGGGGAAATGTAACCCCCTTTTTTAAAAAGGGAAAAAAGGATGACCCAGGGAACTACAAGCCAGTCAGTCTTACCTCTGTGCCCAGCAAGATCATGGAGCAGATCCTCCTGGAAACTATGCTAAGGCACATGGAAAATAAGGAGGTGATGTGACAGCCAACATGGCTTCACTAAGGGCAAATCGTGCCTACAAATTTGGTGGCCTTTTACAATGGGGTTACAGTGTTGGTGGATAAGAGAAGAGCAACTGGCATCATTTACCTGGACTTGTTTAAAGTATTTGACACTGTCCTGCATGACATCCTTGTCTCTAAATTGGAGAGACAAGATTTGATGGATGGACAGCTCAGTGGATAAGGAATTGGCTGGATGGTCACACTCAATGAATTGCAGTCAAAGGCTCGATGTCCAAGCGGAGAGCAGTGACGAGCGGCATTCTTCAGGGATTGGTATTGGGGCCAGCACTGTTTAACATCTTTGTCGGTGACATGGACAGTGGGATTGAGTGCACGCTCAGCAAGTTTGCCAATGACACCAAGCTGTGTGGTGGGGTCAACACTCCGGAGGGAAGGGATGCCATCCAGAGGCACCTTGATTGGCTTGAGAGGTGAACCTCATGAAGTTCAACAAGGCCAAATGCAAGGTCCTTCACATGGGTTGGGGCAATCCCAAGCTCAAATACTGGCTGGGTGATGAGTGGATAGAGAGCAGCCCTGCAGAGAAGGACTTGGGGGTATTAGCAGGTGAAAAACTAAATATGAGCCAGCAATGTATGTTCACAGCCCAGAAAGCCAATCGCATTCTCGGCTGAATCAAAAGAAGTGTGGCTAGCAGGTCGAGGGAGGTGATTCTGCCCCTCTACTCCACTCTCGTGAGACCCCACATGGTGAGCAACCTGGTCTGGTGGAAGGTGTCCCTGCCCATGGCAGAGGGGTGGGAACTAGATGATCTCTAAGGTCCCTTCCAAGCCAAACCATTCTATGATTCTATGAAAAAGCAAAGTTAGACTACTCCAAAAATGAGGAAAAAATATCTGGGCATTATTTGCCATAACAAGCAAAACACTAATAATACTTACAAAAGTCATCACATCTGTTGAAGACATTGGGGCTGCAAGCTAAACCAGAAAGTAAAGAACAAACCTTAAATGTGACAATGTGACACCAAGTTACTAGATTAAAGCAATTTTTAATTAAATAAAATTTGAATTTAGGTTTGAATGTGAGAGTCAAGCAGACATAATTGACTCCATGATTGGTAAAAATGATACTTTAAACAAGTCTGAGTTCTGGAAAAATGTCTTGTGAGGTATTACTTCCTGTCTCTAAATTGTTTTCAGTTTCATTATTGTTTCCACTCTAATATTTTTTATTTACAAAACTCACTGTGTAGTCTCATAATTTTTTTTTTTTTTTATTGTTTGGTACTTGTATATTTAAATAGCAAGATCATAGTATAATCTTGCTAATTCACACTGATAATGAGAGACCCTGCTGATTAACGCTTTTTTTGAATGAGCAAACATGTCAAGAGACATATCAACTCCAAGAACTTGTCCATCTATTGCAATTAGTTTAGTTCTAATTATTTATGACAATTCTTCAAAATTTGCAAGTAAATGTACTGTATTACATGTACAAATGTAAAAATAATGACATCTATTGAGACTTCCATTTATTTGATTTGATAATGTATATTCTCTGAATGACAGAAGTGAACTCGTTTCAAAAATGTGACTTAAAATTTTAAAATGAGTGAAATTCCACAATGTAATAAAAGAAAAGCCTGAAAAGATTTTAAGAATTATATTGAACATACTTCAAAGAACTCAGAAACCTCAACTTTCACTTTCAGGTTCTCTTCAAGGCAGAGAAATGTTGAGGCTTGCTTTCTTAAAATTATTTGAGGGCTTCCATAGAACTAAGCCCAACTGGAAGCTTAGACTAGACTTAGCTTTCTGATCATATGTAGGTGATGAACAGTAGATAAGGTATGTTTTGTACTTATTTTAAGCACAATGTTAACTCTTAACCCCTATGTAATTATTTATTTTTTCTGTGACTCTGTGTATAAACATTATAAAGGTTTTCAATTTTTTCAGTGCATCTTACATAGCAACAGAAAATTAATATAAAGACAACAAAAATCCGAGAAAGAGCAGATCACATAAATAAAAAGGTAACAAACTCACCAACATCTGAAAGACAAAAATAAAATGAACATGGATAAGAAAAGTATTTGTTCTCAAAAGACACTTTAGACATAAAATGTTTGTGATATGATTGCATGGAGTCTTTAAAGTGAATTTATAAAAGAAAAGAGTATTTCATAGCATTCCACAGAATTAAGTATGCTTGAACTTGTTTTCCCAGATGGGACACTCCAAGGGCTATAAACTGATGGGCAGTTTTCCTTAAGCAAAAGGCAATTATGCTCCCTAAATTAAGGATTTCCCAGAAGAAATATGGAAGTTCAACACCAGAATCTGGAGGCACTGAGCTCAGGATAAATGGTAGAAATAAGCTGAAGGCACCTGCTCTGTTTTCTGCTGTTGTCACTGCTGCACTACTATTACTTCATTATGGGAAGTATTTAAGCAGACAGCCCAAGAATCATCTGGTCATTTATAAAGGAAGAGAATTTATATCTTCCCATCTCTCAGCTTTGATCTTTGCCTTCAGGCTGTATTACTGTAATGTGCTTTATTTGGAGTTACCCTTGAAAACCACTTACAGATTGCAACTCATGTTGAATGCAGCAGCATGACTGCTCAAGGACCTTTTTCCTGCAGGATTCATGCAAACTCAACTGTCTGCCTATTATTCAAGATGTGTGTTCAAGGTCTTGTTTTTAGAGTCCTACACTTGTATTAGAGTCTTACACTATCTCTTTCATTCTGACCTCAACTTTAAAACAAGTGAGGGTTGGAATTTTTAACTGCTCACCACAAGTATCTTTTCAGATAAATCCAACCTTCTTTTCAGCAGAAATGAGAAAACCAGAAGATTTAATTGCCTCTAATCTTCAGTGAACTGTAAAAAGCTTGACTGGTGCTATGTCATATGACAAGCCTTTAATGGAGGTAGGGGAAGAATTTCCCCATTCTAAGCAAGCCATGGGATTTCCCCTAAAAAACCTAAATGTATTTCTAGCATTATAGGAACAACACAGTAAGAATTACAAAAAAATAGAGGGCTGTAGAGAGGTATAGAAATAACTGTGATTACCTGCCATCTCAGAAACTGGGGCTTGTGAGAGAAGGGAACAGAAGTCACTGCAGATTCTTTGATCCCATGTAGTACTCTAGCCATCTCCTTAATATTTAAGGAAGTAATATTTCCTCTCTTCAGGTATTGCTGTGCATCTTAGGGTTTCTTTTTCCATTTTAAATTCCAAGCCTACCTTCTTTGTCGGGAACTGCATTTTCTTGTTGAATGGTCTTGATGGTCTGGTCTGCTGGATGTCTGCCTAACTTCAGGTTTCCCCTTCACCATATGCCTAACCATCTGTACCACCACCACCACTACACACAGCCCAAACCCAAACCAAACTAAAACAAAAAAAACCCCAACAGCCTGACAACTCACATATGTTACTTTTAATGGCATACACATATTGAATATTTTGGTCTGAAGTAGCAGATGTATATGTCCTATGAGGAGTGGCTAAGGACTTTGGGTTTGTCTAGTTTGAAGAAAAGGAGGCTGAGGGGCAACCTCATTGCTCTGTACAGCTTCCTGAGGAGGGGAAGTGGAGAGGGAGGTGCTGAGCTTGTCCTCCTGGGATCCAGTGACAGGGCATGTGGGAATGGTTCAAAGCTGTGCCAAGGGAGGTTCAGACTTGACATCAGGAAGCATTTCTTTGCAGAGAGGGTGGTGAAGCACTGGACCAGGCTTCCTAGAGACGTGGTCAATGCCCCAAGCCTCTCAGTGTTTAAGAGGCATTTGGACAATGCCCTTAATAATATGCTTTAACTTTTGGTCAGCCCAGAAGTAGTCAGTTGGACTAGATGATCACTGTAGGTCCCTTCCAACTGTTCTGTTCTGGTCTGGTCTGGTCTAGTCTAGTCTACTCTAATCTACTCTATGTCTAGAAGAACAAAAAAGAGGGCATGTATGAAAATGGGTAGAAGGACAACATAAGCAAAATTTAGGAAGAATAGAAAGGAGATGTGTTGGGTTTGGACCCTTAAAAATGGTAAAGGAAAGGATCCAAATTGAAGCTCTACTTAAGGCAGATTCAAATGTTACAATACCTCAACAGAGACAAAGGAATTCCCTTAAACCATCAATTACATGAAAAATTAGATTGGCATGGAACAAGGGACTTTTTTAGGAAGTGTGTAGCACTTCTCAGTCCATTAGAAAAATGAAAGATTGTTTGAGTTTCCCTTTAAAAGTTAAGCACCCATGCCTCTGTAATGATGATGATTTGACGGCTAGTTAAGAAGTCTCTGCTTGTCAGTGTCCTGACAATTTCTGTGTTCAGATAATGTCAGTCATTTCTGAAATTTCTTCAGGAAGCTTCATGAACTGTGACAGAGTTGCTGAGCATGAGCAGGTGAGCTCTGTGAGAGATGCCCTGCCCTCAGCTTTTCAAGATGACAATGGAGAGAGAATAAAGATGTGTACTTATGGGCCTCTCATGCTGGCCAATTTCTATTATCAAACAGTGTCAAAAACTCTTATCAAAGTTTATGAAAGGGAATATCAAAGGCCTATACAACACCTGTGTATACAGAAGTTCTGACTTTCCTTAATCTATATATAAACTCCCTGAAATAAATATACAGCCATCTCTGCAACATCACGGTGATGTCATTGTCAACACCATTGAGTCACCATCTGCAGCTCATCATAGAAAGAGCCTTAAGAAAAGTATGTTTCTATTTCCTGCTTCTATAGCCCTGTGACAGCAGCATACTGGGCATTACTGAGTTTTCCAACTATTGCAATGTTATATCATTGTTACCACCTTCATGATTCTTACTAAATGAGAACAGCAGACGCTTACTGTTCAAAGAGAAAGATTCCTCACTGATCCCCAAAGCAAGCTAGGTACATAAATAAGAAAATTTTGCAATGTTAATCAAGCTGGGTTTTAATTTTGAAGGGTTTTTTTCTTATCCTTTTTACCAGTGTGCCCATATTCTATATATGAAATAAATATATTTATTTTTTTTTAAGGAGAATGATGATTATGCAAATAAGTAAATAAATAACATCACGTGCACATTACAACATTCCTAGGCAAATTTTAGGTTGGCAAAATACAAATAGCTCTCCTTTGAAGATGTAGGTGGTGTGACTCTCCTTTCTACTTTGTTTTAGTCTCTTTCCTCCACACAAAATTTGTGATGTACAGCTGGTGGTAATTGTTATGTTGATTATAGGTAAGCATTGAATTAAGTTTGAAGATGTTACTTGTTTTCATGAATATAACTCAAAGCTTGATTTCCTAAACTAACATACTATTGCCCCACATGAAAATATCTCTGCAAAGTCTGATGGTCTGGGCCCACAGTGAGGAGCCTGGTATTATTTTCCTTGCTAAGAGTGAAATCCTACTATTGGTGCCAGGGCTCAGGTACTGGTGTCACACCCCAGTTTCTCAGGACGATGACTCAGGTTTGCTGATTCCCAGGTCAGGATTAAGGTGAAACGACACCAGGGATTCTTTAACTCACAAAACTCAATTTTTATTTGTCCACAGCAAGAATTGGCATGCTCACCACCAAAATTGGTATGCTCACAACAAAAATTGGCATAAAGCTATGTCAGTAAACTGTGTAACATGTGCTAAACATACATCACCAAAAGTGTACTACAGGCCTTGCTTATTTGGAAACCGGTTCAGGGAAGACAATAAGGGGAATGCCCCCCATTGAGTCACGAGGTTCAGAGTGGACNACCAGTCCTGGGTCCAGCATTGGTTCAGTGAACCAAGGGGTGCAGTCAGCTGAGGGGGTCTGGTTCCAGTGGGTTTGCGCACATGGGGCTTCAGTTTGTTTCCTTTTATTATCCTTGCCCTTCCTGCGGGTGGGCACTTGAACTCATTAGGCTAATTAGGTAGCGTTTGGGCCGTGGGCTTGGGGGTCGTTTGGGGAGTAGCTTCCCCTTCCCTGCTGTCATACATGGTGAGCTGCCCTGTTCAGCATATCAGAATAGCACAACAGAACGGGGAGCTGTGCATCCGCCAGCACACCCTCCCCTTCGTGTTGCTGATGGGCTTCTTTTCACCTATGGTTCCATGCTATACAGAGTTTTTTGTTATGCAGAGTTAGTTGTCAAGCAGAATTTGTCCCATCACAATGTTTGGGACATTAACTCCTTCAGTCTCTCTCAACTGGGACTAACTGCTCAACCACACCTGAGACTTTTCACACCCTAGTTGCAGCGCTGTGCGTGATACACCTTCATTTTATAACTGCAACTTTTTGTTTTCATCAAGAGAAATACATACTGAGAAAGGGTGAAACTCCAGAAAGCTGGGTATAGTACATCATTGAAGCAATGAGTTGGTGTGCATATTTGAAAGTTACTGCTTCATGTCATTTGCTTGCCCTGCCTTTTCAACTTTAAAAAGCTGTTTGTGCATGTGTCTTCCTCCCAGTTAGGATCACAAGACCACTTGCCTTGGTTAGCCATTGGCATGCTGTTTGGTTAGCCATTGGCGTGCTGTTAGTGAAACAAAAGCACATCTGAACAGCACATCTGCACTGCACTATTTGCAGTTCATCCTGAGATTCTCCAAGTCAATGGTGAGCAAACTCTAGATGACGGAGTGCATCTCTGCCAACATTATATACAGTGTTTATCATCTGAGAGGCCTTTAGCTTCACAGCTTGTCTCACTTCTGCTAATTAACCCTGCCTTTCAGCAGAGCTTGGCTGCATGTTGATGGTGCAGCTATAACCCTTCTCAAACATGCCTGGTCCATGTTAGCTTTGGAATTTCTGTGCCTTTACCATGTAGCCTTTAAGTGTTGTTGATACTGAACTGTACAGACAGCAATTCTGACTCCCTGCCCTGAAATACACCCTTTTGCTACTCCTAGGTGCTTCATTCAGCACTCCACTTGATACTTTTCTAGATTAATACACTCAGTGTTATAGCCAAGGAAAACTGATTTTAGTCTCATGCTCTTTAACAGAATTTACTACTCACCTCTGTGCTTTGGTGAGAACAATACTGAGGTTCAAATGTTGTGGACATTGCTCTTCACAATCCAGTGGAAGCAGGAATCTCCTAAGTGGAGAATGACATCAGCAGGGCCATACACTAACAACCCAAGACAGTAATAGTCCTCTGATTAAGTCTTACTGCTTCACCTTCCACAGTTAGAGGCCTTTTCCATATCATCCTGCTATTATTCACTGCCCCATTATAGCCCCTCACAACTCACCCCTCCAGTGAGTTTTTCAGAAGGTGTAAGTTAGCTGCCAAGATGTGCCCAGAAGATTATTATAAAATTCACTGCTTCTCACAAAGTTTTCACATTGTTTTAGCTTCTTTCATTTATTTTGCTGTTGTTCACATTGCAATTCATCCCAGTTAGAAACCTGTTAGCTCTGTGGGTGTTGTACATGAGCAATGATCATGCAAGCAGGCCATATGGGCCCCATCTGCTTCCAAGGAAGTAATGACAGTTTGACCATTGACTTCAAAGGTAGCAAGACCATGTCCTTCATAAATAGAATGCACAAAATTTCCTAAATAGGCAGCAGGTGCACAGGAGGACAGAGAGGAAAAGTAGGACTCTCCAGGGTTACTCACAGGATCAGTGAGAGTGTGCCAGTGCAGTGTTTTACTGGTGTATAACATCCAGCTCACTATCTACTGCCTGGTATTTCTTGTCCAAACACTATCAATTTCATCCATTTTTAGTAGAGTCATGCTCCATTTCTGTTGTTGTCTTTATTGTGACTATTTACCTCCTAGCATGCTACTGAAAAGCACCATTCAAATTTAATTTATGGTTCCTGACTGACCTTCGTAACTTGCTTACAGTGAAAGAGTTATACTGAAATACTTGCCACTCTTGCCAGCAAAATGACTGAACAATGCCCTGGAAGTTCAGGGGTTTTGTTCATTTTTCTTTAAAAAAAAATTTAGATTTATTATTACATTTTACATTAGCTGAAGAGCTGATCTCCAGTAGTAGTTTTATACTTACTAATTCATTCATAGAGGTGCCTAATATTGAAAAAATAATACAGAAATACAATGCAACAATGGAGGATGGTAAAACTTGACATGTGATTAAAAAGAGAAATGAGAATAACATTTGGACCTGTTCTGCTAATGTATTAAGTCATGAAATAACCTAGACCTTTTCTATAATTTAGATGCATATCATTAGTTTTGTTAGTCAAGTGTGGTCTTCCAGGTTAAGATCTACCAACTAAACCAAAGTTAAAAACCCTCCAAAACCCTAACCTTCAGGCTGGTGGCATATCATACCCATCTAACACTGTGTCTAAGCACTGACCCTCAGGGCAGGATCTAATGGTAATGAAAAATATTTGTCTGACCAGGGAAAGCTGCTTTCCCCAGCACTGTTTTTCCTAACTGGTTGCCATTCTTTAAGGAACATCCCAGAGGTGCTCTACCTTATCAACACTTTATGTTCTGTTTTGTTATAGGTTTTTTTCATATTTCAGAAAACCTGGGTTTAAGTCTTGTGTTCCCCATCACGTAAACAGATTAACTTTTCTTTTCATGGGGGATGGTCTACACCTGTACTTTATCATATTAAAGGAATGTCTCATTGTATGAGCAATCCTAAGCTATTAATAGGTGTTAATTAACTTTCTGTCATTCATTGTACTATTTAAAAGTATATATACTTTAAATGGAAAGAATAAACATAGGTATGAGCTGAATTTTTTAAAGCAAATTAACTTTTCCCTGAATATGTATTTTCAGTAATCCAGAACTAATTCTGGATACGGGTCTAAATTAGTAATACAATTTAGCTGAATGAAACAACTTCTTTTAATTATAGGTAAAACATTTGGAATGTTCTAAATGGATTACCATTGTGCTTACAAGGCAAAACTAACAAGCCTACTCACATCAGGATTTAGGTATCCATGCGTACCAGCCACAAAGAGGTCGTGATGAGATATAAATCCTCTCTGCTACAACTTCTGAAGGGCTTCAGCAAGGCTGTGGAGCTATAGGATATGCTGATGTTGAAAGTTTCTTGTAGAATGTTGCAATTTGTGTAAAATATTTAGTTATTCACTAGGCTATGTGACCAGGTGCTTCTTTTCCACCCCAAACAGGTAGTCAAAGCAATGCTGCATAAAAGGTTTGTCAAGGTGTGCAGGTTCCATGGTATTCATATCTCTTTATTCCAGTTCTTTCTACAGATGTGCAAAGCTATAATGGAAAAGTACCACCTGAATGCTTATGAAAACAGATGGAATAATGAGAAGATGCTTGAGGTATGTCTACCAGTCCCTATTGTTACATGAGAGAATAGAACCCAAAATAATGTCTCAGAATTGTTTAAAATATTGTATCTCTGATACTACTTTTCTATATGATCAATTTCTCTAGCTATCCATTGCATAATCAGAAATAAAAGATTGCACAGTGGTGATCAAACATTGATGTATACATGAACAGCCAGTGTATTACCCTCAAGACTCACTTTGTATTGCAATATTGCCTACCTTTCAGAGCTATTTGAAAATTTCTGCTATACTGCATCCACATGAAAAGATCCGATCAAGGCCTTAATATTAGTGCTTATTGATGTCAACCCTGCATACAAATAACCTCCTCTCTTCTTGAATTCTTTCTTTCACTTCCCAAGGGCATTTAAAATTATCTTCAGAATCAAGGCACCTGAAGAAGGTCTTTGATAACCATTTTTTGCATTCCTGGCTTTCCCTCTAGCTCTAGTGGACTGCTTCTTTGCAGGGTTTCTCAAGAGTAAAGTCCAGTATTTTGGTTAAAACTTCTTCAGTCTGTAGCCAAATTTCTGAGCCAAAGCAGGAGAAGGAATTAGGATCAATCATGTCTGGGCACTCATAATCTCTTTCTTCATTTCCATTCCCCTGGGGTGATACTAGTTTGTTTTGTGTGTGTTCTTGTTGATTTTTCCTTTTATAGAAATCCCTTTCTTATTCCTTGATTTAGAGGCTTCTTGTGACCATTTTTAGAAGCTGACTATTACATCAGTGCCTCATATGCACAGCAGGTTTAAAAACTTATAAACCATAGGAAACCTGCAGAGACACACATAATGAGAATTCCTCTTCATGTACATTAGTTGAACCTGCATATCATCAAGCAGCAGATTTCTGTTTTCTAAATACTCAGTGCTATGACGTACGTTGGGTTGGGTAGAATAATGAAGGGTCAAGCAGATCATAACATCCTGACAAGTTCTTACAAATTCAAGCTGTAGTCAGTAAAATCTCAGATTCAATCTTATTAGTAGAAATATGGAAGTATCAGAAATTATGTTCTAGCTATTGAGTTGTTGCCAAAACATATAGCAGGAGGGAAAAGGGGCTTTATTTTATATCTACTTTTAGCTGGCTATTTTGTCACTGCAGTGGACCTGCCAGGCAGCAATCCCAATCTTATTAGCTACTAAGCAGCAAACCTATGCAGTCACATTACAAACAGCATTTTTTGCCATATTTTCTTTCCAAGTGTTGCAGGATTTTACTCAGAATCAGAGTTGAGGACTAAATCTGAAGTGTCACATGAGCAGCACTTGCTTATTAGAGGAAGCTTTTTGTCAAGCCAAAAGTCTTTTTCAGAGACTGTTATGTTATTGATCTCAAATCCTGAGAAGGTATAGGTTGCCTGGCCTTGACCCAAGGTGTGGATAAGTAGGACTTTTAATCTCTTATTACAAGTGGAAAAGTGCACTTCATGATGCTGTCAATACATGTTTCATAGGTCATCAATGTTTCCAGCAAGTTATTCTATGCTTTCAACATGTAGTAATTTTCTGTGTCTTGTTGGAAAAGACACATGTATTTTAGGTTCTCATTAAAAGACTCTATTTTTCTCCTGCTCTTCCTTTACCAGAAGAAGGTCATGGCAGTGATCAGTCTTCTGTCCCAGCAACAGACTAAAATTTTAGGGCCAGTATTTTTTTTGTATGTCTATATTGTGTATTTCAGTTTTTTTTAAAAAGATCTACTCATATTTATTCAACATGTCTTTTTTCCTTTATGAAGAACCCTGTGGGTCTTTTGTTCATGAGGGCTAATGTCAGAAAGAGAATGAAGAAACAACAGGCACAAACTAATTCATGAAGACAATAAAGAAAGAGAGATTGAAGACAGAGGCACTGAGAATATAATTTTTAATATTATTTTTGCACAACAACAAGAATAACAAATTCCATAAAAACTAAAAGTGTTTTTCTAAACTCTTGAAAAAATCAACTAAAAGCTTTAGTTAGCAATATGCAGTAACACAGTCTGCATAAAATGTCTTTGCTACTAATTGGAATGAATTCATGCCTTCCCCATTGTAAGTCAAAACTGCACAAGCTTTCTCTCTCTGATAGTGTTGCAAAGGTAGCCTCACTTCCATCTATTAATGTCATCTCTAGTGTGCCTGCAAAATTTGCCAGAGCTGATTAGAGCAGATATTAAATGATAATTGGACATTTAGTGCTCATCAAACAGAAAGTGACAGATGGGCCACTAATTAAATTATAGTTCTGACATTATTCACAATGGTTTATGAATCTTCAGTAGTGACCTTCATGCATCTCTTCTCTCTTTTTGGGGATAAGAGAGTGATAAGAAAAAAAAAAGATGCTATTAAAAATGTTAACAAATATGTGCAAAGCGAAAAACTTTTTTTCCCCTAATTGATCCCTCCATAGAATTAGATAATTATAAAATAGTGCAACAAATAATCAGATTCATGTAAGTCAGGTTGAGTGGCTAAAGTTGGGAGGAGAAATTAATCATACCCTGAAAGAGGTATGCATGTTTTAACCAGGCTTTCATTGTGGAAAAAGGAAATGTGATGAATCATAGTCTGATCCTAGAAAAGGAAATTCATTGCCTCTGATAATATGCTCTTTTACTTATTACCTCAAGATTGCATTACCTATTGTCTCTACCAGCTAAATCAAAAGGCTTTACCTAATAAAAAAAGGGTAAAAACCTGAAATAGAGTCACAAATGCTGAGACAGAACTACATTTCACTTTCAATTAAAAAGGAAAACACACTGTTAATTACTTTGTAACTTTGGTTTCAATAGTCTTCACTTTTTAGTCACTACTTTTTAAAAGTAACAGCTGTAATATCCCTGGTTATCAGCAGTCTCCATTTTTGTGTAATCTATCTTCCAATAATTGGTCAAATAATATTTTTATAAAGAACATTCAAATAAATAAATAAATAAATCCTAGCTTTAGTGTTTCCATAGGGTTCTATTTGTTTATAACATTGTACAGGCATTACTGTATTAAAGATATTAGTGTATATATATATCACGTTGCACGCGCATATATACTTACATATGCATATATTGTAAGAATTCAGAGACCTGTTGCTATGATAAAAAATTAGTAACTGTTTAGGTAAGTAGCCTTATTATTTTCAAGAGGGACTGGTCCCCAGGGCAAAAATCCCATCTATCTGTTGCTAGAAGTTGGCTTGTTAATATGAGGAAATATAGGTATATTTTAAACTTTTAGAGTTATATATCTGATTTTTTTCACTCTTTTATTCAATAGCTGTAGGTATAGGTATTATTCACTAAGTCATTATGTATGTGTACCTTTGTAACTTTCATTTTTTCCCAGCTATTTTCTAATGGGTGGAAGGTATAATAAATACTGGCGCTCACAAAAAAAAAAAAAAAAAAAA
>VYZV01003285.1:0-10552 GCA_013401275.1 Pandion haliaetus | reverse complement strand
ACGCCCCTCCCAGAGGCGGGTCTGACATTTTGGCGCCGGGGACCTTCTAGCAGCTTCTTAAAGGAGCCATCTCTGTAGCCCCCCTCCCCTGCCACCAAAGAGAACTGCGCCACACAAACCCATAACAGACATAAACGTTTCTTATTTGTGATTCATACAAAACTAATATTTTTTCCAGGAGAAACTTGTTTTGTTTTCCCATTTCCCTTCCACTGGCAAGGCAAGCAAGCATTTTTGGATTCTGAGTAAGGGATTTTGAAATCTGTTGATGAATGTGGCCTTTTTCACCAGCAGTCATACATAACCTGGCAAAAGACATGTGGGAGTGGAGAATCTTGCCTCTGACTATCAAATTCCCTGGAAGCCCTCACAAAGCTGAAGATTATAATGGGGAAAGAGCTGGAGGATGTATGTGAACTGCTTCATGGATATTCCAAGTCAGGCTGACTAATGATTCATTCCTTTCCTTCCTTTTCTGACGCTTCTGCTTGAAAGCAAACACATAAAAGGTCACATGAGAAACTCCTCCCAGGCATGCAGGCTAACAGGAGAGTCCTTTTTACTAGTTTAGTCCCATGAGGGCCACTCATATATGGAGGGAGCCTGAAGGCAAAGAAACTTCTTCCTACCCACTCTTCCCCAGGCAAACTGGCCTCTGGGGCAATTCTGAGATGTGATTTGGGTATCATTTTTGCCTTCAGTCAGGACAAGTCTTTTGCAAATGAAATGTACAGCAGGAAACCAGAGCATGGGCCCAGAGCTCTGAAGGTCTTGAATCTGTTATTTATCTTCTAGATTTCTAGCCAGGGTTATTTAATTTACCATTTCTGCCTTCAAAGCCTCCTTCCATAAAGAAAGAGGCTTCAGCACCATTAATCTGTTAATAGCCTTAAATGCCTAATATGGAAACAGCTTGTCCTTTAATCTAATTAAAGACAGCCATTTAGAGACAATAGTGGCCTTGAGACCCTCCCCCTGTGTTCATAACTATGTCTACCCTTCAAGTTGGTCAGATATGAAGAATGTCACTCAATAGGCTGAGATGAACATCTAAAATAATAAGCTTGGGGGTGGGGGTGAGATAGGGGGGGTGGAGTTTAGATCTTTTCAGCCTAAATATTGACTAAATAGTTTCCTCTAAATTCAAGCAATTAATCAAACACAGAATTAACTTGTATTTCAGATCCAGCTCTGTTAAAGTCCTCTTTCTGGACTGGTTGCATTTTTGTGTGCTCAGAGGTGGAATGTTTGCACTTTACAGGGTCAACCCTTTGAAAAAAGCCTCCTTTGCAGTTCTCAGTAGGCACTTGCTATTGCTGTCTTTACTCAGGAAAAAAGTTTACTTCCATGAGAATTGAGTGTTCAGCATCTCTATGGAGAAGACCTGTAATCCACTTTTAGCAAATTAAAATCTAATACAGTTTGTCTATATTTCATTTATGCCTCAGGACAAATTGATGTCAAAAAAAGCCTTTGAAATGAAAATGGTGAACCCTCAGATTAACCTACTTGTACTGGTTTTATTTCAGGTTTCATTTGGGAATTGAATGTGGCTGTTAAATTACTGGTAGGTAAAACATCACTGGCAATTTGCTTGCATTTTTCTGCAATAGATTTTTCACTCAGAAAAGTACAGTGGTATTTGGAAAAAGAAATTATGGAAATAACTGTAGCTGGTCTTTTCCTTAAAGTTTTATTTTATGCTCCAAAACTTTAAGTTCTGTTCATAAAGCAATTACAATCCTAGAAAACCATATTAAGAATAGTTAATAATTACTTTATTTAAAGCCATGTAGACTGGGGACAGGTCATGTTAAGCTTCATGTGCAGTGTTTGCTGTTCAAATGTGTCAGTCTTCACTATGCTGTAAGATGGCTAGAACTTGAAATGAAATTCATTTTAATGTGTGAAGCATAAGCAGCAAGGCCCAGTAGAAAGAGAAGAAAGCAAGTTTGTTTGTAGATTTACCAGTGTTTCAGTGTGAGGAGATCATCCCATGCACTTTTCACAGGTTTTGTCAGCCTAGAGAAATCTTAATGGAGGGCAAAATTCCAGCAGATTGTGTGGGAGGTAATGCATTTCTTTCTGTAGAATACCCTCTCATAATGAAGTTCTGCCTTCTTCAGGATTGTTACTAGACAGGCTGCTTAGGTCACCATAGCCCACCAGGAGCGTTTCCAGTTTCTGCCTCTCAACTACTAGGATATTGATTTTCAGAAATGTAAGGGGCAAGGCCTCACCAATGTGACCACACATGTGTTTCTCCTGATGAGAAGTAGTTAGCAGTAAAAAATATTGTTTTCCTTCTAGACTCCTCATTGCATTTCCAGGGCTTAAAAAGAAATGGCGCTTTCAGTGGTAGCAAACATTTATTCATTGGGTCAGTGTGTGTTGTGAAAATGAGGGGGGGTTGAGGGAGTGTCCCAGTTGTATTTTGTTTTTTTTTAACTGAATTACTACATGTTGGTCTGGTTTCTGTAAGCTAAGCAAGCCATTCCTACATGTGATGTCTGACAGCAAATCTGCTGAATGCAGATTGTCCGGTGGTATTTAATCACCTTATAATCAACTTTTGAAGTGGCTAAACAAAGCAGAATTCTAATAAGGAAAAAAGTATTGAAAAACGTTTCCCATTTTTTTTTTAGTTTATTATATATATGGTTTACATACTTGAAAATTACTTACCTGTAAAGCAGGAAAGTATCTTTGTCATAGCCCATCCTTATCTAAAAAAATATATACATATATTGTAGTTTATTTTAAATACACAATTGTTTTGCTCTCCATGCAAAGCTTCCCTGCAGGTTTTAGAGTTAAGATTAGCTTTACCTTTTTTAATATAACTTTAAACCTAACTCTTCTATGGCTTCTGAGCTCACTGTCATTTCTTTTCACCAATTAAAACTGACTACTTCAGTGTGGAAGGAACAAATATGAAAACCCACTGACAGCCACAGTAGCAATTTCATTCATAGCATATAAGCCCAGAGGGTGAGTGTCAGGAAGCCAGCAATCTGTTAAATGGTTTATCTATGTTATGCAAAAAATATTTCTTATTAGTTATCTTTTTTCGTGTTTTGGTTTAAGAGAGCCCATTATTTTGTGAAGACTAATTTGACTTGCTGCATAAAAATGTATTAGTTGAACAGATACACTCTTCTATCTTGTCATGGATAGTTTCAAGGGTTGTTGGTCCGTTTGCTTCAGGGCAAACACAGATCACCTTAGAGGTCAGAAAGCAATTACCTTCCATGGTGAAGCAATACTCCATGTAATAGTTGGTGTAATAAAAAAGATTAATTTTCCAGTACTTTCTATTGTTGGTAGCCGTGGTAGGTTTCAGCACTCTGTCTGTCAGTCTCTTTACTGAGTATAAGGAAAGTAGTGACTTGTATGTAAAGGCTTTCTACAAAGCCTTCAATTCCAACTACCACCAGAATTAAGGTACCAGACTAAACGGACTATTGATCAAATTCAGTGCTGTATTCCTGCTTCAGCAACCAATAGCTGCAATGAAAAAAATCCTATGGGCCTGATCTTCTCTAGACCCTTGCATATTACACAAACCCTTGCATATTACACAGACTTCTACTTGCTCAAGGTGTTGCAAGATCCTGTCATCACATTTCACACTGGTATAAGTCACTTTGGTAGAAGTTACTGAAAATACAGGCATATGTCTTTTGATAACGACTCAACTCACAAAGCAGCCTGCAAAACATGAGTGTCTATTATATATTCTAAATGAATCACTTTTGACTTTTCTAATGCCATTTACACCAGTAGAAAATGAGTATGAAGTATTGTAAAGTCTCCTTAGGCATAAAAGGTCTTAGTCCTTTATCTGTACCAATGAGTGATAAGATCATGCGTACAGAGCCAACAAAGTGTATTTACTGTTTTGCCTCTTAAGATATTACAGTTCCACTATTTCAGCATGATTGTCCCCTTAGCAGCTTTTCATATAAAGGGTATTTTGCAATTTGGTGATAACAACCTTTTTTTTCTGTAATGCTTATATAAAGATTTGACTGCTTATGTGCAGTATCCATTAAAGAAAGATATACCTCAAGTTTTATACTTGGGTCTGACTCTGAAGGGTATTTTGACTTGTTCAGTCCATTTCTAATATAAAGAAAGGGTTTGAATTGTGAATGTTTGTCACCTACTTAATGACTTATAAAATATTCTGATCTGACATGTTATTTTAGCCAGTTCATATTATACATGCAGGGAGAAAAAGTTATCTATAGATGACTAGCCAGGTACAACGCTTAAATATGTTGAAACACTTGGCTGCAATTATGTCAAACAGATTCCTGGCTTTAGCAGCACGATGAGCTGTGACAACGAGGATGCCAGCTAAATGCGAGAACTGATACAAAGTCAGGATTCAGTTTTGCCTATATCCAACATATCAATGCACTCTAACTATATTTACATGCACAGTGCTTTTTCTTCCATACTTACTGCCTGTGCAAGAATTTTGTCTTAATGGCATGCTTTAATTTGAACTGGTAGCATTGTGCTCAAATATAGAGGTTTGAACTAGATACGGCTTCTCAGGGTACCCATATGAAGAAAACAGTCGATAGGGTAAAACATAAGATTGATAACAGATCGCAATTTGCAGGGAAATATTCTATAATGGCTAGCTAAAGACTGTAATGTGATGTTTTTACTTAGTCAACCCACTTAGTGATGTTCTAGACAGAGCTGGAAGATCAAATCTCTTTACTGGAGTGGTAAAAAACTCATTTACAGCATGGAGGATAGTCCCTCATGGGAGGAGCCTACTGTGACAGTACCTAAGGCTTTTTCCCCTACGAATTACTAGAATAGGGACAGTGAGATGTAGGTCTGCTTTCCTGTTATCTGTGCTGAGTTGGAGAAACATTCCTTTTTTTATAGCTTTACCATTAGCGTGGCATGGGTGAGGGGATGTTTTTTTCTTGGTGTGGTAATTAACACAGAGAATATTTGGACAGTCATAAAAAAGTTGTTGAATTTTTGGATAGTTATAAATAATGGCCACCTACTGGCACTTGTGAAGGGGGCTCAAAATAGGATGTTAAGCTCAATGTGTTGTACTTGCAGCCTAGACCGCATAGTCTTGCCCTGCTTCTATTTCCATAGCTTAAAGTTCCTTGCATACAACCTAATCCACTCTGCTTCTAGACACAAGCTGCTGTTTAGATCTCATTAATTAGCATGCAATCAAAAGGAAAGAAAGTGACCTTTCTGTGGCCTAATTCTCCAGCTTCGGTTCAACAAGAGCCAGTGAAGTGCCCTGCAATTAATAAGAGTGCAGAAAGAAGTAAAGGTCTCATTTTATGGTCGGAGAGATTAATTTCACAAAGAGGGACTCAGTCTAATTTTAGAAGCAGTTAATATGCATTCTGTAGCACAGGTATTTAATGGAGCTACTCCCTATGTTCTACCAGTATGTTAAGACAAGGGTATATTTAATAATGTTTTCTTTTGCATTATGTTTCTATCTGGTTAGTTATCAAATCTGATGACATCTAGGCCTAATTAGACTTTCACAGCTCGTCAAGGCAGTCATACTTTGAATTGTCTGTGTTTGGTTTTTCTTCTTGTTTAAGAATAGATGAAATCAAGCTTTTCTCATTGGTGGTTTGGTAGTAAGGCAAGTCCAAAGGGGGAAACAGCTATAGTGTCCTTATGTTTACTGCCTAATAGCATGTTCAGTTGGTATCAACCTATACCTGTAATATACAGATATTTCATACTTTCTTGTTGCATATGATACACCTTAATAAGAACATGAAAATGTTTTTATCTCAGGTTTGTGTCTTCATATTGCTGATCTCTCTGCTTCCATTCACAAGGAAAGCCAGTAAAATGGACCATTAATATTGAGTCTACAGATATACACTGTTTAGCTCTGCTTCTGTTTATGAACAAGAACATGTCAAAAGAGCTAACCATCCAAGCACATGTTGACGGGCTTGGACCATGCAGTATCAATGCCAGGAGAAGTGTATTTTTAATTTCCTCTTCTCATTCTAATGGAGTTTTAGGCAATGAGCATGCAGGAGGAAGCCCTGAAGCCTTGGCTGCTGCAATTACTAGTTGGAGATAAAGGCAAAGGAGGAAGCAGAAACAGCAAAGTTGCACCTGTCAGCAATGAGAAAACTATTATTTGAGATGGCCGTTTTTTATTTCAACCAACATAATGGAACAGCAACTCTTGTATCAGAAGATGTAGTTATTAGAGTGGGCACTTTCAATCCTAAATATTCCAGCAGGAGTAGTTACCATGAATATCATGCATATGCTTTTAAACTTGTGCCAGCAAAATTTCATTGCTCCAAATGTTCATAGAAGTAAATTCAGAAGAGGTGAAAACATGGTTGGAGTCAAATCACTTTAAAAGTTCAAACATTTTTATTGTAAATGTGTTGGATGACTCATCTGCCTCTGCTGGCAGTACCTCAGCCTCATAATATTTATGGGGACCTACAATATAAAAACAATTCCCCCCAACACCACCAGTTTCTGCAGTTTTGTGGTTATAAAAGCAGAGCTGATTTGCAAATGCAGTCAGCCCTAATCCAGTGCAGGCTTTATCCGCACATGTGCATCTCACTGAAAACTCCCTATAGTTCTAGTGTTCAACTGCCACCAGCTACAAAGAACTGAGCCTCCCATCGTGCAGCTTCATAGGTCTATAAAACATCTCCAGAGACAGCCCTTCACTTCAGTAACCTAATAAATACTTTTAAGACAGTCTTCATGTATATATCTACCAATAATATGTAACAGGAAGAAAAAGGAAAAAAAATACAGCAGACCCTTTTGCTTCCACAGAATTTCAACTCACTTTGGGGGGTAGGGGGAGGCATGCTAATTAAACTTTTCATAAACTTTGTGCTTGATCCAGAGGTTCCACAGAATAACTTTCAGATAGGTTGGTCAAAGCAGTGATAAACTGGAGTCAGCAGAGTGTATGAATGTTTTATGTCAAAGAAAGAGAGGGGAGAGGAATGGATGTATTTTTGTGTCTATATAGTATATACACATGCATGCACATGTATGCACTTTTGGCATGATTTGGTTAGGGTTTAATAATGTACATTACTGAAGTAATTTATAGGTATCTGAACACAGACAGTTTTGGAGATCTACCACAATGGGAACCAAAATGTTGAGTGGCATTTGCAAGTCATCTTGTGGTACTAAGGTTTCTCTGAATGTGCCTGCCTGATAGGTACTGACATACTCGGCATTAAGCTATTGTCAAATCTGGAGAAGGGAATATGTCTTTCTCTGAAGCAGCAGAGGGAGGCGCTGTGCTTTGGAATTGGTCATTTGTCAAATTCTGTTATTTGCCTTCTGCTGTGGGAACTGGAGATATTATCAAGGTTGATGTTTCCTTCCTTTTCCCTCTAGAGCATGATAGTCTTGTAGTATTTGTGCTTTGTATCAAAATTTTTATTATCACAGACTGATAGGAAGTAACTTGTAGTTTACACTATAAGAGCTGGAACGTTTTTTTTTCCGAACTTTTTTGACTCACTGCTTGAAATTATGCTCTCTGTATCTGTTTAATGTTACAGTTGTAATTAGAGGAGTAAGACAAAGACTAATAATGGTCACTATTTTATGCTTTCCAGCATATATACATTCCAGCAATTATCTGTCATCATTCTAAACACATTTTGTGTGTAATGAGGTACTTTCTTATCATATCATTATGCCTCGTTTCAATCCTTCGCCACCTATACAGATCTACGCACACAGAAAAATCAGCAGGCTGGATTAACCTGCGACAAAATCCCTAATATATTTTTTTAATTCACGTACTCTGTTTTCCCGCTGCTCTCAACCACTACATTGTTTGACTTCTTACATAGTCACAAACATAATTCTCCCCTGTGCTCATCTCATTGCACTGCAGTGAGAAAGGACAGCCTGTTATTAGCAGTCCTGGTGCAGCAGATGAAGCATGTAAAAGTGTTTTGAAAAAAACATTTAAAATTATTTCAAAAGGCACATGAGACGGTCACCTGCTTTCATGTGTGTTGTAAAAAGCAATTCAATAATCTCCCCAAAATCATCTAAATTTTATTCATTCTGGTTTAGCAGCCATATTATTTCTGCTAGCAATTGGAAACTCATTTGTCTGAAAAGCAAGTGTCTAAGCTTTTATTTTCAGATGTAATATGCCATAATATTTTGAAAAATGAACAAGACATGCTTGATTGGTTAAAAAGCGTGCATTTATGTAAAAATGTTCAACAGGCTGAGTATTATGTGGGAGATAATCCTTCCTTTAGGAAGGACAGGCAGGGGAGATAAGGGGTGGGTGTCACTCTCTATGTCAATGACCAGCTGGAGTGCATGGAGCTCCACCTGGGGATGGATGAAGACCTGACTGAGAATTATGGGTCAGGATTAAAGGGAGGGCAGGGACAGGTGACATTATAGTGGGAGTCTGCTACAGGCCACCTGACCAGGAAGACCAAGTGGATGAGGCCCTCTTATAGACTGATAGGAGCAGCCTCATATTCACAAGCCCTGATCCTCATGGGGGACTTCATCCACCCCGGTATCTGCTGGAGGGACAACACGGCAGGGCATAAGCAATCCAGGAGGTTCCTGGAATGCGTTGATAACAGCTTCCTTCTCCAAGTGATAGAGGAGTCAATGAGGAGAGGTGCTAGGCTGCACCTTGTTTTCACCAGCAAGGAGGAGCTGGTTGGGAATGTGAAGCTCAAGGGCAGCCTCCACTGCAGTGACCATGAAATGATGGAGTTCAAGATCCCTAGGGCAGTGAGGAGGGTGGACAGAAAGTTCACTACCCTGGACTTCAGGAGAGCACACTTTGGCCTCTTCAGGGATCTGCTTGGCAGAGTACCATGGGATACAGCCCTGGAGGGAAGAGGGGCCCATGAAAGCTGGTTAATATTCAAGGATCACATCTTCCAGGCTCAGGAGGGATGCATCCCAACAAAGAGGGAGTCAGGCAAAAACACCAGGAGGCCTGCGTGGATGAACAAGATGCTCCTGGACAAATTCTAACACAAAAAGGAAGCCTACAGAGGGTGGAAGCAAGGACAGGTAGCCTGCAGCCAGGGATCAGGTTAGAAAAGCCAAAGCCCTGATAGAATTAAATCTGGCCAGGGGTGCCAAGGGCAACAAGAAAAGCTTTTATAGGTATGTCAATGATAAAAGGAAGACTAGGGAAAATGTGGGCCCTCTCCAGAAGGAAACAGGAGTCCTGGTTACCCGGGACATGGAGAAGACTGAAATAATGACTTTTTTGCTTCAGTCTTCACCGGCAAGTGCTCCAGCCACACCGCCCAAGAAGCAGAAAGTACAGTCAGGGACTGGGAGAACGAAGAACCGCCCAGTGTAGGAGAAGATCAGGTTTGAGACCATCTAAGGAACCTGAAGGTGCACAAGTCCATGGGACCTGATGAAATGCATCCGTGGGTCCTGAGGGAACTGGCAGATGAAGTGGCTAAGCCACTCTCCATCATATTTGAGAAGTTGTGGCAGTCTGGGGAAATTCCCACTGACTGGAAAAGGGGAAACGTAACCCCCATTTTTTAAAAAGGGAAAAAAGGAAGATCTGGGGAAGTATAGGCCAGTCAGTCTCACCTCTGTACCTGGCAAGATCATGGAGCAGACCCTCCTGGAAGCCATGCTAGGGCACATGAAAAACAAGGAGATGATTGGTGACAGCCAACATGGCTTCACTAAGGGCATATCGTGCCTGATAAATTTGGTGGCCTTCTACAATGGGGTTACAGAGCTGGTGGATAAGGCAAGAGCAATGGACATCATCTACCTGCACTTGTGCAGTGTTTGACACTGTCCTGCATAACATCCTTGTCTCTAACTTGGATTTGGCAGATGGACCACTTGGTGGATAAGGAATTGGCTGGATGGTCGCACTCAAAGTGTTGCAATCACAGCTCGATATCTGAGTGGAGACCAGTGACAAGCCGCATTCCTCAGGAGTTGGTATTTGGACCGGCACTGTTTAACATCTTTGTCAGCAACATGGACAGTAGGATTGAGAGCACCCTCAGCAAGTTTGCTGACAACACCAAGCTGTGTGGTGCAGTTGACATGCTGGAGGGAAGGAATGCCATCCAGAGGGACCTTGACAGGCTTGGTGAGCCTGTGCGAACTTCATGAAGTTCAACATGGCCAAGTGCAAGGTCCTGCACATGGCTTGGGGCAATCCCAAGCACAGATACAGGTTGGGCGATGAGTGGATTGAGAGCAGCCCTGCAGAGAAGGACTTGGGGGTATTAGTGGATGAAAAANNNGGACTTGGGGGTATTAGTGGATGAAAAACACACCAGCACTGTGTGCTTGCAGCCCAGAAAGCCAATGGCATCCTGGGCTGCATCAAAAGAAGTGTGACCAGCAGGTCAAGGGAGGCTTTTCTCCCTCTGCTCCACTTTCATGATACCCCACCTGGAGTACTGTGTTCAGCTGTTGGGACCCCAGTGTAAGATAGACATGGACCTGTTGGAGCGGGTCCTGAGGAGGGCCACAAAGATGATCAGGG
>VYZV01003284.1:18303-36809 GCA_013401275.1 Pandion haliaetus | reverse complement strand
TGACAAGTTTGACTGAATTTTCTTTTTGAGTTTTGTGGGTTCATTCAAACTTGAAAAAGGGAAACTTTACACAGTTCAAAACTGAAAATGATAGTAGCCTGACTCCATGAAACAAAATAGGTGAACTTTGTTCAGTTCTGAGCAGTAGAATTAAAGTGCAGAAATGATCATGCAATGCTATGGGAGCATTTAATAAAGTAAGATGGAGTCACTCGGAGACAATGTGATGCCACTGTATTTATTTGATCTATCACACTTTCACCAGTGTGGACATCACTCACTGTATTACTTCCACCTTTCATCTAATTAATCTATTCTGATGATATAGCCCCTTTGTAAAGGAAATTCTGCAACACTCAGAACTCTGATTTGCTCATAAAATAACTGACAAAGTTTCAGTTTGATCATTTTGTACTTAGAATGTGTCTTGTCAGACAAATCTTAGATGGTGTCTTGACTCTGAATGATGCATCAAATTAGCATTAAATTACTGCTAGCTGCTTCTCTTTTCAAAGCCCGTACTCACAGATCTGCAGCTTAACTTGAAGTATGCAGTATCTGTCTTTAAAAATGCAGGCAGCTGAGTTCATACCTTTACTCTAGAATTCATTCCTGAAGGAGACAGTTTGGCTAAAGCTTTGAATCTCTTTTTGTACTACTTATTTCATCTTCATTGCTGTAGTAAACTGCAAATCAACTTAGAATTATTACTGTGCGACCTTATAAGATTCTGTCACTAGCACATATGCCTAAGTCTTATTATTATATGATTACCAATTTTTTAAACTTTTAAACAGAATTTTATGTTAATAGTAATAATACTTTCAGATTATTATAGGAACTTAAACTTAATTGCACAGTGTTTCTAGTTTCTTGCACCAGAAGCTTGAAAGAAAAGGACAATTCAGGTGCTTAATTTGATATTTTCTTAGATACCTGAGATATCAGTATATTAAGCTTGTCTTGGCTGAATTTATCACCAGATTATGTATAAGTAATCATTTAAGTGTGACCACACATTTATAGGTTATAATAAGGGAAGGTTGAACCAAGGACTTTGACAATGTGATACCTGAATCATGCTAGTTAATTGTATCCCAAATAAATCTTTACCTAAAAGCCAGTAGGTTTGATCCCTTTTAGATCCTATTTGACCAAATCTAAGGAGAACAGAGTCTTGGATTCTTCCATGGAGCTCATGATCATCCCCAGAACTACCTGTATTTTAGAGAGCTATAAAAAAGGGAAATCAATAATTCAATAATGAATAAATGGTCAATAATAATTCAATTACAAATTTAAACCCCAGAGATCAATAACAGTTATGTACTCCAGCAGCTTGTGCTGCTAAATTTTATTTCTGGCAGTATTTATGGCCAAGTAACTTCAGGTGTGTAAGTCATCCCATAGAACTTTCAGGTGCAGAAATTATTTCAGAATAATTATTATTATTATCATCATCATAATTATCATCATCATCATTATTTCAGACCTTATTTTGAACATTGTGGGCAGCTTTTCATGTTTTAGGAAGTAACGTTACCCTGAGGTAGGTAGTTTACGAATTATCAGATAATAGTGAATTATTAAATGACAGCAAGGAGTAGTAGCCTAGATATCTGTTTTATGACTTGTTTTTAATAGTTTTCATGTAAAGTTTTAGAACTTTGTCATGAGACTATTCAGTATTAATTTTGGATGATAAAGCCATTAAGATACAATTTTAGCCTTAGATACTTTGTAACCATATTGTAAGAAGGCTAAACCTACTCAACCATGCTATGTTTTTATAAAAAGCATGCTGTCCAAGTGGAAGGGGATTGAGAGTATTCCTCAAGTGATGTTAAAAGAATGTAAGTAGTAATCTGATTCTCCCTTTAGGACAATAATCTTTTAACAGTAGTATCAGCTAAAATTGGCATTGATAATTCAATCACTCAAGAAGTGAATTTGCATTTGGCAGAAAACCATTGGAAACATCTGCAACAAGTGCTCAAAACTGCTGTTATGCTAAATGGATGTAGAAAATAGCCATAAATGTTCAGAGAATATTCATTAAACACAGTACTCATTAAGCAATTTGTGAACTCCACCACATTAATTACACTGCTTAGAAGTCATCTTGAAATGCAGACTTTTTTTCTTAGAAAACAGTACGCGAGGAAAAACTTTTAACAAAATGCTTTTGTATTTTGTATTTAATGGAAGATGTATAGGATTTGCTTTTCCATTTTTATGCATAGCTTACAGTGCAGTTAATAGCACCTGCACTGTAATGTTCCTCATTATAAACCTATAAATCTCTTTCAAAAACATAAAATGCTGTGAGAACTATTAACCAGTAGTATATTGTATTTATTAGGATCATGAATCCCTAACTTGTAATTTAGAAAAGCTCCAACTCAGTGAAGAGGTTATTTACTGGTAGGTGTGTATATTTTGTATATGTCTTTTTCATAAACCATTCTGACTTGTTTTGTTGATGACCGAGTCTTAGCTTTTACAGAACATGATTTGTTGCCTGATCTCATAGGCCCACTATAAGCAGACCAATCTTGATATTCTTCATCACAGAAGCAGCCAGGCTTCACTCCAACTTTTCTGAGGATGGCTTTCAACAGTTTCACAAGAAGAAAGTATATTTTTTCATGCTGTACATTTAATTACGTATGTAGTTTTGTGCAAATGTTCATCATTTGTACATACTATTTCCAGACTGAGTGTTTAAATCGCTGCCCCGGAGCAAAGTTCCATCTCCTGGTATCTCCTTATTGCCCATAAATCAAACCAGGAAAGAAAGACTACACAGGCTGACATTGAAGAAATGTGCCACTGTTGTGCAGTAACTTAAAATCATCTAGAAATAGAAGGGCTGTTCCTGTGACAGTTCAGCAGAGGCCTTTCTTTAGACGCTTCACACAATTTACCAGGTAACTTAGGCTTCCCCCCCACCCCAGAATTACAGACATTACCTTTACTTGCCAAGGAGACAGATACTCTGGAAAGACTGGAAAAGACAATTTAGTGTTGTTCACACATATAGTTTACTAGATGTATTCCTTAACTGACACCTGACAGTCATCTTTTATAATTGTATTTGTGATATACACGGAAAATAAAATACATATGACCTCCTTTTGATAGTCAGTAATGAAAATGATAAGGAAAAGCATAATGTGAGTTTCATTAGGATTTTTTCAATTAAAAGTAATTTTAATGACAGTAAAAGTCAATACTGTTGTCTGAAGATATCAACATTACTAGAATTTAGCAATTACAAGTACGTAAAGAAAAACTTCAGGGGTATTGTCCAGTACTAGTTTTTCCTCTTTTCAAGTTTTTTGCCAAGGTGACAAAAGAAAAATATTCCAGGCAAAAGATTTTAGGCATGCATTAGTCCAACACAGCACCAGAAAGTACTGTAATATATTTACTACTGCTGCTGTTGGGCCCAGAGTTGAACTATATAATTTATCCAGAAAAAAAAAAAATACAATCCCAAAATATTACTCTTTCCCAAATATACATGATTCATATTGGAATTACATGCATGTTGACCTAGCACTTATTTTAGACTTATTCTTGCTGTTTGCAGAGATTCCTATAGGTAACCATAGTTATTCCCTGTTATGGGTGTAAATGATCACCGCTTCAGCTCAGGAGGCACTTCTCCTTTGAGACAGGGACAGCAGCACATTGCACAGCCTCCCCTGGGTAGTAAAGGTCACAGAGCTCCGTCAGAGGACAGCCTCACAGGAGGAGAGGAGATGGGAGGGAGGGCAGGAAAGCAAGGCAAATTCACACTGTTTGACCCGAGGCGCCCAGGGAAGGTGACAGACACTTCCACAGGGAGTGAGAAACCCTTACATTTAGACCTTCAGAGATAATAATAAGACTGGGAAGCATTATGGCTGCATCTGCAATGGAGATTTGTACATTTTTATGAGTTTTACAGTTGGTTTTTTACAGTTTTGGGGGTAAGATGGGCAAAGTCATTTGAGGTTTGTACAGACATGCCTGGAGATTTCTTTAAACTTCTACCTGTCATTAATGTGATACATCTTACTGTGGCTCCATCCATGCAGCAGAGGCCAGAGAATGCCTTATTCTGAGTAGTTTCTGAGAGAAGGAACCAAGAGAAATGTATTCAAGGGGCTCTGAATTTAGACAGATGCCTTAGAGTCTTCCTTATACTAAAGGGAATAAGCACAAACAACTATGACATAGTCTTTGCCTACTTTCTTCTCAGCTCCATCTGCTATAGATCTGCAGAGAGTTTCCTCCATGAGACAAGTATTCTCTTTGGCTATCTGTCCATATTATGTCAGCTGAAGTGCACAGAGTAAATAGGATTAAAGAGTGCCTTGTCATCTTTATAGGAAATAGCCCATTTAGCCATAATGAAGAAGGATTATAAACCATCTTCAAGGAAAATACAGTGTCTATCAGATCCCAAATATAATGTTCTTTCAATAAATAACTAAAGAAACAGGTTGGTCGATGTTTTGGTTTTTTCTTCCAAAAGTCTGGGCTGCAAGGTAATCACAAGTTAACCAGAGGTCACTGCTGTAAGCAGCTAGTCAAAAGCTGTGATTGTACTTAACAAATGTGCCAAAAAAAGGCATATTAATAAGGTCAGAGTTATTATCTAATGAACTGATAGAACCTGTCTAGCTTATTGCTGTATCCTTTCATATTTAAATGCTTTGATTAATTCTGTAAAAGTGCACAGAAGCCTTTTATTTTTGCAATCAAAAATGTCCATTCAAAAATATGGTTACATAAGAGAAGAATTCAGACATAGGTAGGGATTTCCTTTCAAGCTGATCTTTAACCATAAATGTCAAACCTTTAACATTAAAACACTTGAAGGGCAAGAAACTCTGTTACATTCAGCTATTGATTTTGAAGACCCTGAGCCTTGCCAACTATCACAGGCCATAGAGGGCACTGACAAAAGTATATTCGTAAAAAGAGCTAAAAACTTGTTCAGTCTTTTTTGTATCTAAATCCAATAAAAACACCCCCACCAAAAAAAAAAAACCAACCACAAACAAAACCCACTGTGTAGAACTAACAATAGATTCAGATCTCAAGCACTATTGGGAATAGTGGAAATCTGCAATCATTGCAGCTAAGCTACCATCCTCTTCTCTAAAAAGCTTTAATTTTCCTTTTGGCAGTGATTACTGTGGCTGGCTGATATTATGGAAGCATAGTTTCTGTTAGAGTGAGCTAAAAGTTTTCAGAGCAAATGGTGTTCCATTAGAAAACATTGACTTAAAGAAATATCATGATATTGTAAGCAGGTTTTTCTGTTAGACTGCAGGACTGTCTACGCTCCCAAGCTTGCAGCATCAGCAGTCCAAGGCACACCTGCCCTGTGTCCTCCATCAGGCCAGGAGCCCTCTTCAAGTCAAGAACAATGTCATGCCTACTCTGCCTTGTTGAGTCCTTTGGCCTCTGAAAAAACATACTCTGATTGTTAGAATCATAGTACCATAGAATCATTTAGGTTGGAAAAGTCCCTTAGAGATCACAGAGTCCAACCATTAACTTAACACTGCTAAGTCCACCACTAAATAATGTCCTTAAGCACCATATCCACCTGTCTTTTAAATACCTCCAGGGATGATGACTCAACCATTTCCATGGGCAGCCTGTTCCAATGCTTGATAACCCTTTCAGGGAAGAAGTTTTTCCTAATATCCAATGGAAACATCCCCTGGTGCAAATTGAGGCTGTTTCCTCTCATCCTATCACTTGTTACTTGATAGAAGAGACCGACCCCCATGTTACTACAACCTCCTTTCAAGTAGTTGTAGCGAGCAATAAGGTCTCCCCTTAGCCTCCTTTTCTTCAGGCTAAACAACCCCAGTTCCCTCAGCCGCTCCTAAGACTTGTGCTCCAGGCCCCTCACCAGCTTTGTTGCCCTTCTCTGGACACACTCCAGCGCCTCAATGTCTTTCCTGTAGTGAGGGGCCCAAAACTGAACACAGTACTCAAGGTGCAGCCTCACCAGTGCCAAGTACAGGGGGATGATCACTTCCCTGCTTCTGCTGGCCAAACTGTTTCTGATACAGGCCAGGATGCCGTTGGCCTTCTTGGCACCTGGGCACACTGCCGGCTCATATTCAGCCGACTGTCAACCAGCACTCCCAGGTCCTTTTCTGCTGGGCAGCTTTCCAGCCACTCTTCCCCAAGCCTGTAGCATTGCATGGGGTTGTTGTGACCCAAGTGCGGGACCTGGCATTTGGCTTTGTTAAGCCTCATGCACTTGGCCTCGGCCCAAGGATCCAGCCTGTCCAGATCCCTCTGTAGAGCCTTCCTACCCTCAAGAAGATCAACAATCCTGCCTGTCAGGATCTGAATTTGAAAAAGGACTAAGGAATGAGCTCAAGCACTAGACCCAAAATTGTTAGGTCCCACCCTGGCTCTTTTTGACTGCTTCAACTGCTTTGCTCCTAGATTCATTGTATACAGAGGGAGTTTGCCCTAAGAAACATGGTTGCGAGCTCCTCTGACCACATGGATCAACTGCTGCCCCCTTTTTGTCTAGCGGTATAGCTACAGCCTTTGGATTCACAGGGAAGGGTAGAGAAACCTGGCAACTTGACCTGAACTAGAAGCTGAGAGGATTTCTATCTCCTATCACAAAAAAACATGGAAACTTCAGAGGTTTTCAAAACTAGCAAGCTCTGAGAAAGCTTTGGGACTGTAGCAGGAAGGAAACTACATAGTCCAGACTCAGGAAGCCTTCAAGACTTCCCAACTTCTGCTGAAGTATGACAGCACTGTTGTCTGAACTACCTTCAGTCCAAACACCTCCAGGCTTCTAGGCACACAGACCAGTTGCCTCCCTCTGCAGAAGGATGCCTATGAGTCCAGCTTCCCTGAAAAATGGGAGCACCTGCACACCCCAGCCCAGGCTCTTGGAGACCTGACAGCTGGTTATTGAAACTGAGAATCTGATAGCAGCAATGAACAAAGGATTTAAAAAATGTCAGTCTGCACTGCTAAATCCTGAGATTGCTAAGGAAATTTATTTAAAATGTTTCAGAATTTCCTGCTTATTCAACAAAAGTTTGCCTATCCATGCTGTTAATAATAGAATGTCTAGTCTCATGCTATAGATGACAATATCCACAGAGAAGCTTTAGATTCATATTGTTAATTAGAAGCCTTGTAATTCAGACTATTTATATTTATACTTTAATGCATGGGTTTTTTTCAGTTCAGTGAAGCTATATTTGTCATATAAGTGAATCAAAACAGTGTAAGAATAGTCAAAGTCAATAGAAAAGAATCTTGCATAAGAGAACTTTCCATTGGCACATTCTCAATGGAAATCTGTACCCATACTTCTTCCTCCTGTGTCAGCTGGTATCCCCTGTCACTGAAGGAGAGCCATCTCAGCGGTGTGAGTTTTGGTAGGAGTGGGCAGAAAAAGGTCTGAGTTCTGTAACTGCGTAAGATTTACTGTGGGAAGTCACAGAACTTTCTCTTGTGCACCTTTAGGAAAGAACTAAGTACTTATTTCTGTAGTTCTGATGCCCTCTCACCCAAAGGAGATGCCACTGGCAATGAGCAACTTGCAGAAAAAAGGGACCCCCCTACTGTGATATCTTCTCCCACTTGGCCCATCAGGAGCAGCAGCTGGGGAAGTTTTTCCCCTAACCCCTGTGACTCAATGCTCTCTGAGTCTCTGCAGAATATGCCCAACTGCAGAATGTATACAAGACTACAAAGCAATAATTTTTGGTTACTATACATGATAGATAACTAGGACTAATGAGCTATGAGGCTAAGCAATAGTATGATTGCCAGAAATGATAAGACACTCAATAAATCTCAAGTGGCTATGCAGTAATCAGTCAGGTTGGGAATGGGCTGGTCTTCCTTGTTGCTGGGTTGCCACCCTCCAGTTGGTCAGGTTTTTTTCCCATGGGGTTTTATACCTTCCCATATCAGTAGCTTTCCTCCTGAACCCTTTAACTTCCACAATCATGTCTGTGGCTTTGCTTCTAGTACCGTACTTGGCTTTAGTATGGACTTTCTCACACTGTAACCGCAGTTGGATCTGCAAAACTGAGCCAAGGACACACAAACTTACACCAAACTTGGCTCACAGACCGCGGAACTCCTGCAAGGGGTAACAGGACATTATTTTTTGCATGGTTTAGACTGTCTTGCATTGAGTGATTTCTCTGTGCATTCCACTTGTGGCCATATTCTTAGCATGCTTCTCTGGGAAAAAAAAGGAAGGTGTTTTTTTTCCCCCTATAAACTGAAAGACGCACAAACATGGAGGAAGTGCTTTGCTGTTTGTCTTACAACTTGTCTCAGTAAGGTTAATACTTAAGAGCTGGTAGAGGCAGTTTGTTCTTTACACTGCTTGGTTCCAAAAAAGCAATGAAATGACAAATGCCAGCATTTCTGGCCCTGGAATTTCATGGGTAGACCTGTCAGTATGATAACAGGACTCTCAGATCTTTACAAATTATAGCCTCCCTTTTTTGTACCCTCTTTTCCTTAAGCGACTAGGAAAGAGATTAGGCTGAAGACTATCTCAATAAAGAGCTTATGGCAGAAGCACCAAAATCTTACCAGTGATGTACCTATTACAGCCTCTGACTTAAGATCAACATGACCTATATCATGGTTGTCTTTGTGAACTGTTTCTATGACTGGCATTGCAGGAAAGCATGTCATTATCAATCAGAACCAGGGAAGGTAGATTCATCTGCTTAATGGTAGCATGAAAGGTTTCCTTGGACTGACTGAAGCCATATGAATAAGAGAGGAGCACTGTGATTAAGGACTTTTAAACAGTTGTTGCTAAGTTTAGCATTATAGAAACATGGATTTTATACATGACAATACAATGATCAGCAAGGGATATGCACAGCTTTAAAGTATACTTGACAGTGCAATCAAATGGCACAACTGTAGCTCATGCAGTGTTAACTCTTGCTGCATGTATATTAGTAATGGTGTAACTATCTTAAGGACTTGTTTTGGCAGTACAGCATACCAGTTAGCCTCAGGTAACTAAGGCCACTCTGTCCTACTGTGATTGTATTTCTGTGGCTACATGAACTAAGTGGTGTAAATCTGTCTCTGATATATCACGTGCTGCAATCACATATTTGGATTTCAATTTTATGTGACAAATGTTGATTAAAATCTTTATAAATGCATGAATATGTACAATCTTATCCTGTTATCTTAATAATAAAATTGTTCTGAGAGCAGCTGAAATACAAAGCCTGCTTGCGCTGTGTTTTATGGTCATGGTAAAGTGATGCGCTGCTTGTATTCTACTTCTCACTATAAAGCTAGATAAGATATTTCTGCTATTATAGTAGGGGACATAATAANGGGGGGGGGGGGGGAAGTTGGTGGCTGTTCCCAGGTGGAAACATGCTTTGAAATCAGAAAATTGCAGCGATATAGCCAGCAAGATGATGAAACCATAAAGTGCTGAATCACAGCTTTACCATTTGCTTTCCACAAGGCACTGAGCATAACGCCAGTAATACACACCCCAAGAGGTAACTAAAGATTCTTCTCACAAACTGTGCTATCAAAACCCAATTGTCTGACTGTATATGCTTGGAAAATAAAATGAACCTGAGTGTTAGAGTACTGGTACTGCTTCTAGTAGTTTAGTTAGGAAGACTCTGGGGACTTCAGCTCTTTCTTTAGCATCTGTATAGTCCTAGTCTGAACAGGTTTGCCTTGGCCTCTGCTTCTGTAACTTATTACTGAGGGCTTCCCAAGGACAACAGGGTCAGGTCTTCTTGTAAATGAATGTTCCCTGTGGGACCCTTAACGAAGAGACTGTTAACTAATTATCAGTCTGTTTGGAAAGCATTCATTTTTTAATTGACCTCAAAGCACTCAAGGAACAAAAGATATCTCAGCAAATCTGAGATTTGGGTCCAAGGCAAATAAATGAGTCATTTTCTTTCATGGGGTAGTTGCATGGATTTATTAGAGTCCACTGGACATAGAAGTTTTTCAAGTTCAATACTCCATTGATTAAAATTAGGAGAGTTGTGTCTGACGACATGATCTGTATGTTACAGACAGCTTTCCCTCCCTTCCTTCAGCTGTTGTTTTCTGTGCAAATATTGCTCCCATCATCACTTGTCAGGCCAATATTACAATGGAATTAATTTAAATCATAATCTGTTTCCTTTTAATTTGAGTAGGAAAGTTCAATTCTGCGACTTGAATGTCAGGTGCAATTTTACAGAGGCTGCTTGCAGGGCTGTTACACCCCACAGAGAAGATAATTACAAAGTCAGAAGGAGCCTTAGGACTTTTTGGTTAGGGAACAGGTTTTGTCCAACAAAATGATATTTTAATTTTCACTATTTGAATATTGGCTGAAATGATGAAACTCATATTTCTAATTTAGTTTTAACTGCTAAGTAAGTTAATGCAGAAAACATGATACTGCTGTTTGGCTTTTTTTTAAGTTAAAGATGATTGTGCATTAAATTCTACAGAATTCTACCCTTTGACAGAAGGGTGTAAGTGTATTGGAGGAGAATAGTTTTCTATAATAGAAAATTAATAATGTGATCATGAAGAGTTCTCCCATGCTCCTGATTTCACCGGTAGAGCACTTAAATTGAAAACTTCAAAAAGCAGGTGTTCAGAAGTATCATTGCCAACACAGGAAAAGATCCAAATCTCTAAACAGTGGGCAAGGATTAAAGCTGAATGAGGTTGTCATTTTAACTCTATTCATCTTATTTTAAAAATAATTTAAAATAGTATTTTTAAATAATAATAATAAAAAAACCTAAAACATAAAATTAGGTGGAAAATGTTCATTTAGAAACAAAACTCCAACTATTCCAGTCCTTTATAATTCTGAGAGGTAGGAGGCCCTGACGTACATAATCATAGAACCATAGAACAGCCCAGGTTGGGCCATTCTGGGAAAGGGAGCCTAGATGGCATTATCTAGCACTCTGTCCAAATGGCATCTTGAAAACCTCCAGCAATGGGGACTCCACCACATCCCTGGGGAGGTTGTTCCAGTGATTGATTGTTCTCACTGTAAAAAATTTCTTTCTTATGTCAAGATGAAACCTCTCTGGGTGCAACTTGTACCTGTTCCCCCTTGTCTTCTCCGCATGCTCCTTGTGCAGAGAGAGCCTCCGTCCTCTTTGTAGCTGCCCTTTAAGTACTGGAATACTGTGATGAGGTCCCCCTGAGCCTTCTCTTCTCCATGGAGAAAAGACCTAACTCCTTAAGGCTTTGCCCACAGGGCAGGTTCTGCAGCCCTTTGATCATCTTCATGGCCCTCCTTTGGACCCTCTCCAGTCTGTACACATCTTTCTTGAGTTGTGGGGACCAGAATGGGACACAGTACTCCAGGTGCAGCCTGACCTACACTGAGTAAAGTGGGATGATCATGTCTCTATCTCTGCTAATAATGCCCCTGCAGATGCAGCCCAGTATCCGATTTGCCTTTGCTGCTGCCATGGTGCACTGCTGACTCCTATTCAGCTTGTTGTCCACCAGGAGCCCACATCCTTTTCAGCAAGGCTGCTCCCCAGCCACACAGATCCTAGCCTGTCCTGGGCTCTTCAGTTATTCCGTACCAGGTGCAGGACTTTGCATTTGTTTTTGCTAAACTTCATTCTGTTATTAAGTTACACTGCATTCTCCACAAATGGCTGAATATGAGCAAGTCTGAAGCAGGTATTTCTAATTTTAAAGAACATGGTTAATGACAAAGCCCAATCACATTAATCTAATCTGCAGGATGAAGGATGCAGGACTATCTTCTCTTCCTTTAGGCTCTGTTGATGCAGACAGGGTGACCAAGTTTGAAAGTACACCTTGAATTTACCCCTTTTATTTTTTAACATTTATTCATTGCTGGATTTATGAAGCAATGTGGTGACTGTATGTTTCTATTCTCACCAGTCATACAGTTAGTCCTACCATTCTGTCAACAGAACAGTATCAGGTTTTTTAGTTTATGGTTAGGATTGAAACTATGAAATATTGACTGCCTCAGTCAAACTGAAATTGTTAAACTTGCAACATGACCCATAAAAATTCTGTATTCAGTTAAAATATTTTACGTGATCATGCTTCCAGTTCTAATAACGTAACCAATGCTTGCATCCAGTGTTCGCGAAATCTGGTAGTGAAATTGTGAAGTGTAATGTTATATTCTATAGGGTTTACTGCTCCTTCATATTGTATCTTCTGCAGCTAGTTATTACACTCAGATCAGTTCTGGCATTTTGATACACAGTAGAAGCATTTATTCATCTTGAGAGTTTTAAGCTGCAATTTTTTAAAGACTCTTGTGAGGTTTGTAGCATGTTATGGGGACATCAAACTGCAATATATCTGAATATAAAACAAGTGCTTTATAAATTGTTTTATCACACTTCAAAGCAACATGCTAGCAGGATTGACAAATTCAACTGCAAAACTTGCCAATTTGGATCATGTGAAGGCAGGTGTGAGATTACAGCTGTAATAAAACTGAAATTGAATACTGGTAGCTGAATTTGCAGTAGCCAATTGATTTGATTTATATAACATAAGCCACATGAGGAGAGATATGTAGGTCAGCATCTTCAGCTGGAAATAGTGGTTAGAAGAGTTCTGGTAGGTCACTGGGAACTGCTGAGTTAATACTTGTTTAGTCTGGCAAAATGCTGGTGCAGTGTAACTACTTTCTGTCAGACTTATCTGGGGACACACCATTTGCAACAAGGAAAAACTAGTCAGTTATATCCAATGCCACTTGTGCCATAAAAATCTTTGCTAAAATTAGCATGAGAACGTAGACCATATGGAGTTTCCCAGGGCAAGAACTGGTACATTAGCTGTGAGCACATTTTCAGACTGCAAAATACTTAAGGTGTGCAAATACACAAATCAGTGATTAAACTCCTTTTAGAGTAATAGAACAATATATTACAAAATTCAAATGGTAAATGATCCTGTTCAGGGAAATAGAGAAAGCACAATCAAATATACCCTGCAGAGTTATTTCCAATCCAAGCAGTCTGTTATATTGCACTAAAAAAGCAAAAAAATCCAAAATCAAGCACACACCCCTTAATTAAAAAAAAAACCTATCATGTCCACTTTTTTGTCCAAGGAGTGAACTAATGACCTGGCGATTCTAACATGAGTTGGAGGTTTAATAAGAGCAAAGACAAAATGGTAATTGGCGCTTTTAAAAAGAAATTTAAGATTAAGCATACAGAAGCGACTGTCAGACAGTTTCCATTCACCACTCCCAGGAAAGGGCCCAAGGTTTGTCCAAGTTGTGAGCCTCTGGAGACTGCAGCCAGTTTGCAGTACAAACATGCTAGGTCTTACGAGCCACAATTTCTAAAGGCTTCATCTTTGCGAAGTATACTTGAACCACTTAGGCCTACACACTCCATTGCCACAGAGCAATGGAAAATGCTTTTGCTTTATCTATAATCTGACCTGAGCCTCCAGTGCAGGAAACAGGAGGAGGGAAAAAATCTTGAAGCAGATTATGAACAGTAGCACAATATTTACATTTTTATTCCTTTCTACCAAAATGCAAGGAGTATATGACGGGGAGGAGAGAAGAACTAGAAGTGTTGTTTTAAAAAAGCTAATTATAGTTTATCAAAGTTTTTGTGATGAAGGTGGGTGGTTATAGAATTATAGAATCATTTAGGTTGGAAAAGACCTTTAAGATCATCGAGTCCAACCATCAACCATGCCCGCTAAACCACGTCCTGAAGTGCCTTATCTACATGTTTTTTGAATACCTCTAGGGATGATGACTCAACCACTTTCCTAGGCAGCCTGTTCCAATGTCTGACAACCCTTTCAGTAAAGAAATTTTTCCTAACATCCAGTCTANGCCCCTCACCAGCTTTGTTGCCCTTCTCTGGACACACTCCAGCGCCTCAGTGTCTTTCCTGTAGTGAGGGGCCCAAAACTGAACACAGTACTCAAGGTGCAGCCTCACCAGTGCCGAGTACAGGGGGAGGATCGCTTCTCTGCTCCTGCTGGCCACACTGTTTCTGATACAGGCCAGGATGCCGTTGGCCTTCATGGCACCTGGGCACACTGCCGGCTCATATTCAGCCGACTGTCAACCAGCACTCCCAGGTCCTTTTCTGCTGGGCAGCTTTCCAGCCACTCTTCCCCAAGCCTGTAGCATTGCATGGGGTTGTTGTGACCCAAGTGCGGGACCTGGCACTTGGCTTTGTTAAGCCTCATGCACTTGGCCCCGGCCCAAGGATCCAGCCTGTCCAGATCCCTCTGTAGAGCCTTCCTACCCTCAAGAAGATCAACCCTCCCTCCCAACTTGGTGTCGTCTGCAAACTTACTGGGGGTGCACTCAATCCCGTCATCCAGATCATTGATAAAGATATTAAAGAGAACTGGTCCCAGTACGGAGCCCTGGGGAACACCACTTGTGACCTGCCGCCAACTGGATTTAACTCCATTCACCACAACCCTCTGGGCTCGTCCATCCAGCCATTTTTTTTACCCAGTGAAGAGTACACTTGTCTAAGCCATATGCCGCCACCTTCTCAAGGAGTATGCTGTGAGAGACAGTGACAAAGGCCTTACAGAAGTCCAGGTAGACAACATCCACAGCCTTCCCCTCATCCACTAGGTGGGTCACCTGGTCACAGAAGGAGATGAGGTTGGTCAAGCAGGACCTGCCTTTCATGAACCCATGCTGGCTGGGCCGGATCCCCTGGTTGTCCTGTGCACGCCATGTGAGCACACTCAAGATGAACCGCTCCGTAATCTTCCCTGCTACCAAGGTCATGATGACAGGCCTGTAGTTCCCTGGATCCTCCCTCTAACCCTTCTTTTAAATGGGTGTCACACTGGCAAGCCTCCAGTCATCTGGGACCTCCACTGTTGACCAGGACTGATAATAAATGATGGAGAGTAGCTTCGCAAGCTCCTCCGCCAGCTCCCTCAGTACTCTTGGATGGATACCGTCTGGTCCCATAGACTTGTGAGTGTCCAGGTGGTGTAACAGGTCATTCACTATTTCCTCCTGGATTATCGGGTGTATATTCTGCTCTCTGTCCCTGCCTTCCAACTCAGGGGGCTGAGTACCCTGAGGATAACTGGTCTCACTATTAAAGACTGAGGCAAAGAAGGCATTAAGTACCTCAGCCTTTTCCTCATCTCTGGTGGCAATGTTCCCCTCTCTATCCAATAAAGGATAGATATTCTCCTTGGCTCTCTTTTTATTGTTAACATATTTATAAAAACATTTTTTGTTGTCTCTTACAACTGTGGCCAGTTTGAGTTCTACCTGAGATTTTGCCTTTCTAATTTCCTCTCTGCATGATCTAACAAGTTGCCTGTACTCTTCCTGAGTTGCCTGCCCTTTCTTCCAAAGATATTAAACTCTCCTTTTTTTTTTTCTTAGTCTCAGCAAAAGCTTCCTGTTCAGCCAGGCTGGTCGTCTTCCCTGGCGGTTCATCTTGTGGCACATGGGAATAGCCTGGTCCTGAGCCTTTAAGATTTCCTTCTTGAGGAATGTCCAGCCTTCCTGGACCCCTTTGCCCTTCAGGACTGTCTCCCAAGGGAGTCTCTCAACCAGTGTCCTGAACAGGCTAAAGTTTGCCCTCCTTCCCTGTTTGCAAGTAGTAGGTCTAGTGAGGCTCCTCCCCTGGTAGGCTCACCTACAGCTGTGTCAAGACTTCCACACACTCCAGGAACCTCCTACACTGCCTGCTCTCTGCCACGTTTTATTTCCAGCAGACATCTGGAAATCTGAAGTCCCCCACGAGAATAAGGGCACACAACTGTAAGACTATGTCCAGCCGATTGTGGAATGTTTCATCTGTCTCTTCAACCTGGTTGGGTGGTCTATAACATACTCCCAGCATGATATCTGCCTTGTTGGCCTTCCCTCTCTTCCTTGCCCCTAAGTACTCAACGTTGTCATCACAATCACAGAGCTCTGTACAATCAAAACAGACTCCCTAACATAGAGAGCCACCCCACCACCTGTCCTTCCTTGCCTATCCCTTCTGAAGAGCTTATAGCCAACCATTGCAGCACTCCAGTCATGGAAGTTGTCCCACCACATTTCTGTGATCGTGACTAAGTCATAGCTATCCTGCTGCACAATGGCTTCCAGCTCCTCCTGTTTATTGCCCATGCTGCGTGCATTGGCATAGACACACTTGAGCTGGGCTATTGATTCCACCCCCTACATTGGCATGCCACCCCCAGGCTTATCGCTGGTGAGCCTAGTTTTATCCCCTTCCCCCTTCAACCCTAGTTTAAAGCCCTCTCTGAGCCCCGCCAACTCATGAGCGAGAATCCTTTTCCCCCTTCGAGACAGCTGGACTCCATCTGTTGCCAGCAGGCCCGGTGCTGTGTAAACCTCCCCATCATCAAAAAACCCAAAATTCCACCAATGGCACCAGCCTCTGAGCCACATCTTGATCAGGTGCATTTTCCTGTTCCTTTCAGTATATTTCCCTGTCACTGAAGGGATTGAGGAAAACGCTACCTGTGCTCCCGATCCTTCCACTAATCACCCCAGTGCCCCGAAGTCCCTTTTGATTGCTTTTGGATTTCACTCTGTGATCTACTCACTGCCAACCTGCACAACCAATAGCGGGTAATAATCAGAAGGCCCAACCAGACCAGGGAGTTTCCTAGTAATGTCTTTTACCTGGGCCCCAGGGAGGCAGTAGACTTCCCTGTGGGATGGGTTAGGTCTGCATGTTGGGCCCTGTGTACCCCTCAGAAGGGAATCGCCTACAACAATTACCCTCTTTTTTCAGGGGCTATCAGAATGCGTGGGGCTCACTGACTCAGCCTAGGCAGCCCCTGGATAGGCCTTCATCTACATTCTGATCTTCTTTGGCCTGGCCCTCGAGTTCCAGAGCCCCATACCTGTTGTGTAGGAGCACCTGGGAAGGTGAAGGAGACCAGGAGGGGATTCGCCTGCCTCCCCGAGCAGGGACCAGTATCCATTCCCCTCTACCCCTTAGGTCCCCTCCTGCCTCCTGGGGGCAAGAGGGCAGGGGATCCTCTGCTTCCTGCAGACCCTCCATCTGCTGCCTGTGCCCCAGGGATGGTGGGTGTGTGTCCACCACTCTATCTCCCTCTCACACTCCCTGATACTCCTCAACCTCTCCACTTCCTCCTTCAGCTCTGCCACCAGGCTGAGCAGATCACCCACCCAGTCACACCACACACAGAAGTTGTCCCTGCTGACCTCTGGTACCAGTGGCAGGCTCAGGCACTCCCTGCAGCCGGAGACCTGGACAGCTGCGTGTTTGCTTGGGAGCTCCATCTGAGTCGCGGCATTTTTCCTGGCCACGGCTTTCACCTGAGTGGCAACCATAGCTGGGTCTCCTGAGGGGACGATGCCCTCCACTTGAGTAGCCTTCTCGAGCTGGGAATAGGGGCTGCGCCCTCCCTGCACCAACTAACACGCCACGCTCCTGGTGTCCAGCGCTCCTCGGGGCTGTTTAAATCTCCCGCGGTTGTCCTTGGTAACGCCCATGCCACGTCAGCCTCTCTTGCAAGAGCTGCCAGTTCCAGGCGGGTCTCTCTGCTCTTCCTCATGGTTCCCGCTCTGGGAACCTCCTGGGAAACCTCCTTGTCCGCCTTGGTCTAGAGCTTAGCCGCCGAACTTACCGTTGCCGCTGCTGGTCTCATCATTGACTCCCGGCAACACAGGGGGACGGGGAATGGGTTTGGGGTTAGCTTGTCACACGTCTATGTCACTCCTTCCTCTTCAGGGGGAGGATTACTCACTCGTCCCCTGCTCCACCGTGGGGTCCCTCCCACGGGAGACAGTCCTTCACCAACTTCCCTGGCACGGGTCCTTTCCATGGGCTGCTCTCCAGTCACACACTGCTCCAGTGCAGATTTTCCCATGGAGTTACTGCCATCTTCGGGAGCCTCTGCTCCACCATTCACCCCCATGGGCTGCAGGGGGACAGCCTGCCGTCTCACCACGGGCTGCAGGGCCATCAGCCTCCTCAGGCGCCCCTCCTGCCCCTCCTTCTTCACTGACCTCGGTATCTGCAGAGGGGTTCCTCTCACATTCCAATCCCACCACTCACTGCCGGTTCCCCTTCTTAAATATGTTCTCCCAGAGGCGCTCCCACCGTCACTGATTGGGTCAGCCTGGGCCAGAGACAGGTCCGACTTGGAGCTGGGGGAGCTTCCAGTAGCTTCTCACAGGAGCCACCTCTGCTGCCCCTCTCCTGCTATCAAAACCCCTCCACACAAACCCAAAACAGACCATAAATAAAGAAGTGTGATAAAAATGAATATTGCTACAAAAATGACTGCTACACTGTGTTCAATATGGTTTAATTTGTCATGATGCTGAGCAATAACATAATTCTTAAAAATCTAGAGCTATGGCTGTTACTGAGTACAGTGCCTTGATGATTAGCTTTAGTTCAGCTGATAGTCTGGCAATTCTGAAAAACAAACAGATCCAGCAGAAGAGAAAAAAC
>VYZV01003284.1:0-17584 GCA_013401275.1 Pandion haliaetus | reverse complement strand
GGGTCCGACATTTTGGCGCGCGGGTCCGACATTTTGGGGCAGCGAATTCTTCCAGCAACTTCTTAAAGGGGCCGCCTCTGTAGCCCCCCTCCCCTGCCACCAAGGGAAAACCGCGCCACACAAACCCATAACACAGCACTAGAGGACATTATGATTACAGAAAGCATAAACTACCACTGTGGCTGGAACTGGGATAGTAGGTCTACCCAGTGCTTTCCAATAAACAAAACCACCTGGGTGTATTGAGGAAGGGGGTTACAGATATTATGGATGGGGTATATTTTTTTATTTAATCAAGCACATGGCACTGCTTCTAATAACATTTCAGCTTTCCCTGTCTTTTTGACAACTAATAAAAACTCAGAACTTTATCGTTACTAAAATAATTCTTGTGTTGTATTGTGGTACCTCTGCAGTCCCATGTTACCTGTTGAATAGTTTCAGTTTAATGTGACAGCGATGTAGAAGGTAAAGCAACCATTATTTTGCCACTATCGTTTATGTTTGACAGCAGCTGGCTCACCAGTCCCTGTATTTGTTGTTTATGACTTAGATGCATGATTTTGAGAATGGAGAGGAATTAATTTATTGTGTTGAGAGGGTGTAGTAGACATGGGGAATAATCCTTCTAGTATTTTGATGGTCATGGGGTATCTCTTTTTCCAGGTTTATGCAGTGTTTTATATCATGGTGCTTTTGGACATGACTGGGACTCATAGGTAGTACTGCCAAAAAGTAACTGATAAGAATGAAATGATCCTTCCTGAAGATATATAGCTGTGAGCTTTTAAAAAGTCTTGAGACTGCTGAGAGATATCTCATGGCATTATAGTTCATATATTATGAACTCTTGCAGAAAAAAAATTAAGATGAGGATGACGGGTCAGGGTTGAGGAGTGACTAAATTTCAAATTAAAATACTTCCTTCAAAAACTGAAACAAAAACTGGAATAAGGTGAGGGTAAACTCAACACAATGTTTATTCGAAGCATGTGCGAACCTCTTTTTGATGCTCTTTTCAAAATGATGCAGCAGCTAAATGTATTATACCCCTGGGAAGCATAAACATAGTATCCTCACTACATAATAAGAATGGTGAAAAGTAGCCTTAAAGTAGGTATAAATTGCATTTAAATCTTCTTTATAGCTCAGCAGTGGTAGAAAGGAGCCTCGATATAAACGAGAATCAGGTCCTCAGTATTTATTTAACCCTTGGGCTTTGTATATCATTTTATTTGCACCTTTAAGAGATTTGCAGAGGGATTTTTAATCAGGATTCGGTGTACAGAAAGCTAAATGTTTTCATTGCCTTACAAGTAAGTTCAATCATAGAGGCAGATCATTCTTTTTATTTCTCAAGAGGGATTGGTAGAATTTCCTGCCTTTGTACAAACTGAGCTAAATGTTTCTGACACACATAGTACAGTGTCAATTGGAAATTCACATTTCATGTAATAACAGACCATTTTAATTTCATGAGCTAAAGAATTGGTTTCCACTTGCAAATTGTACTGAAGAAAGCAATATTGTCAGAAGTATTGCCACAGTGCTTCAAGAGATAAATCTATTGAATTAAATAGGAGGCTTTCATTACCTGTTACATTGCATTTCCATATAACATAAGCATTAATTAAACTCTTCATTACTTTCTCCTATTCAGCAGAGCATTTGCTAAGTCTGACAAGAAATGCTGCCCAAGAAAACATGTGGCACCCAAACACAGTCATTAAAATACACTTTCTCAAGCAGAATGGAAGGAAGTGTTGAAGGGTATAAGGAGAGAATGTTTTGGTGCATTTGGGCAAGTGGGACCTATCTACAGAAATACATAATTTCTGTTTTTCAGGTTTTGACAGCAAGACAGCTCTGATGACTTCTAACAGGTCATCTCACTAGGTATTTCTCCAGGCATTTTGAATACAAACAGAAAGCAAGCAATTGTCTTTGAATTTTTAAGTATGTCTGTTTATGAGGAAAGCTCCTTCAGCATCAGGAATCACTTTTGGCGTGAGACAGTTCTACCTTCTGAAGAATCACAATAACTCTGCAAAGTGTGTCTCCCCTCCTGTGTAAGGAATGCCCAACTACAGCAAAGTTGTTGATAGAGATTAAAATTGTTCCCACTCAAGTAGTAAAGCCTTAAAGAGCTGTTTGGGTAGCCCACCTTCATTAACTCCTAAAAGACATCATGTATATTTGGTTCTGACACATTTCTATCTGTATTCAAATATTTCTAATTCCTTTTTTCCTGTGATTCCAGGAGAACATTTGAGAATCTGCCCTCAGGAATATACATGTTGCACCTCAGAAATGGAGGACAAGTTAAGCCAACAGAGCAAACTGGAGTTTGAAAACTTAGTGGAGGAGACAAGTCATTTTGTACGCACCACTTTTGTGTCCCGGCACAAGAAGTTTGACGGTAGGCTGGATATTATTTACTTATTTTCAAGGTTAAGGGAATTTAAAATCAGTTATCCATAATAAATTCCAATGTTCTTTTCTTTGCAATTAGATATCACATTTGCAGTTGTCAGTTTGGCTAAGATAAGGGTTAACTTACAGCTGGCATGCTTATCAGCCCTGTGAGTATTGCCTTTAATTACAATGACATCAAGAATCTGGACTGTTAAGCGCCTGCAGGCTTGGCTAATGTTGAAAAAAGAGATTAGATATGCATAGAGAGGTTTATAATTTTTGTCTCCTAGTTTCAAATGCAAAATTTAGGTTTGCAATTATGTTCACTGTTGCAAGATGAACTGTAGATCTCCCATGATTTTTGTTACTGCAAAGCAGGTTTTTTGTAGTCTGCCTTTTTGTAGCCTTAAGGCTGTACTTTTTTCCTGGGTGATTTTCTTGTGGTGTAGAGTCTCTTAGAGGGCTTCTGGCTTCCAAACGCTAAGGCCTCAGTTGTATTGGAGAAGGATCGTCATGCAAACCACTAAAGCAGTACTGAACATATCTTTTATGCCTACAAAGAATCAACAAGGACAGTTTGGGATTTTTATTTGTTTCTAATCAGTACTCTGATCTGCTCTGGTCCTCAGCCTTTGTAAGATCTTTCTAAGATCAAGGGTTCAGTGTCACAATTTGCTAAATGCTTATCTTTAATAATGAATGTTAAGCAGTTTTTATGGTTGTGTCTGTACTTACAAGTCAACTGTATTGAGCTTTTCTCATAAACTGCAGATTAGCAAAGAGTCAAAGCGCTTCAGAATACCCAATCATGGCTTTATCTAAATATGAAATCTCTGTTTGTGTTGAAAGTGTCCCCCTGAGCATTTCTGCATGTGTGTAAGTTGGAAAGGGTCTGGCACTAAGAGGTGTAAATCAGCATTGCAAATAGGATTGCAGAGCTGCATCTTTGCTTGTAAGTAGAAAGCCTGCAAACAGGTGCAGTAAAGCTGGCTAACCCCAGGTAACGGGGCATATGCACACATATAGAAGAATGGTGGAAAGGTTATCCCTGAAGTTGGAAGCCTACTTTGAAACTCTGAGGTCACATTCAAAAAAAAGCAAAGATGTCTCTTAACTCCTTAGGATAATTCTGTGTCATTCTCTATATCCAATTAAAGATTTTTTTTCTTCTAATATTGATTCTCTCAATATGACACAGAAGGGAAGATGGATTATAAAAGGAGGTAATGGGAAATGTATAATACGAGAATGAACTGGAGAAAAGTCCCCAGCAGCAGATCAGATGCTAATATAATTTAGAAAGTGTCCTTAATCCTTGGAAGGACTGCAGTGTATGACTGTGCAGTGCTCTGCATTGTGATGGCTTCCTGTTTTAATGTGGAGTTGGAACTTTTTGTGTAGTCGATTTTCAAAATTTTATTTGGCTTCAAAGGACCTAAAAAAAAAAATTCAGAAGTTGTGTGCAATATTATGAGATGCGTATGCAAGCAGAACAGACATTTCAAACCATCTATAACATGTACAGGGCTTTTCTCTCTTTCTAGAAGGAAACCAAGATGATCACTGGTGTTCAGTGGGCAGTGCAGTTTACTGAAAAGTTGGGCTCGTTTACCACAGAGTTCAGATGGTACCTTACTAATTCTTTAGCAACTTGAGGCCTTTTTATATTGCAGTGAACTTAAGCACATTATGGCTTTTTCAGTAACTTGAAATTCTGTTTCTTAATACTGACAGTAAGGTATGTAGCTGGAAGTTACTGACCTGTTGTAAATACTGCATTCTGGGATTCTTATGAATCAGCTCTGCAGAAAGTTGGATTAAAAGACTAAGTGGTTTCTTTTGTCTTATCACTAATGTTTTAAAGGGAATTTGCAATATGAAGTCTTACCAAAGAGCATTTGAACTTTGTGTATACTTTCAGTATTTTAATGCTATTATAAAACTATTCAGAAGTTGTTAATTTATATGAAAAAACTGCTGAGTCTTTCTAGAAGGGCAAATACATTAATGGAAAAATATATTCACCTAATATAAGTATAAAACCAGCTAGATTTGTTGCAGCTTAAAATAGGATGATGCTTTTCAGTATAAAGCAAATACTGGATTGTTAGATAACGTCAATGTTATGAGAGTGTCAGCTCTTCAAGGATCATCTTTTGTTTGTTTTAATTTGGTACTTCAATTGTACAAGGGAGTTCTAATACGTGATTCTGCCATTTTATGCTAGTACACCAGAAATAACAAAACAAATACAGCCAATTGTGATGCTTTTATGGAAGTTGTGTACAGAACCTGTGTTTATCAACAGCAGCATATCTAAGCAATAACAGAATATATGAACATTTAAGTAATCTTGAGAGTATATTAGCATTCCTCCCATGAGGAGATAATTTAAAGTAGTGTTTTGGTTGTGCAGACATTTATGTCATTTTGCAAACTTGAAAGGGACATGGAAGGTCTTGTAGATTTTTGCAATTTTTTTTCTGCTGTACCAGGCATGTCTTATGGTAATGCTAACCTTTGCAACATAAGACTTTCTAGGGGTATGTGAACTCTTTGTTAAATATGATATGACCTTCATATGCCTTGCCTTTCTTATCTTATTTGATTTTTCTGTCCCACAGCCATATACTTAGGCATAGATGGAATGATTTTATGATTTCCATTTTGAGAGGTAATTTGAGGTCTGTTTTCCTTTTTAGGATTTTGTCCCAGATTACTATTCATGATGTAATCTACAAGGAAACTCAACCTGTTTTAACTTAAACATTGTCTCTTTAGCCTCTGGTAAAGATTCTTACACAGAATCACAGAATCAGAGCATGGCTGAGGTGTGAAGGCACCTCTGGAGATGGCCTAGTCAACCCCCCCACGCTCAAAGCAGGGTCAGCTACCACAGGTCACCCAGGACCATGTGCAGCTGTGTTTTGAATATCTCCATGGATATCTCCAGTGTTTGACCATCCTCACAGTAAAAAAAGTGGGGGGTTTGTGTTTAGATTTAATTTCCTGTTTTTTTACTTTGTGCTCATTGCTTCTTGTCCTGTTACTGGGCTCTGTTGTGAAGAGCCTGGCTCCGTCTTCTCTAGTCCCCCACCAGACATTTATACACATTGATGAGATCCCCCTGAGCCTTCTCTTCCCCAGGCTGAACAGTCACAGCTTGCTCAGCCTCTGCTTATATGAGAGATGGTCCAGTCCTTTCATCACCTTACTGCCCTTTTGCTGGATTTGCACTGGTATGTCCATATCTCTCTCATACTGGAGAGCCCAGACCTGGACCCAGCACTCCAAATATGGCCTTACCAGTGCTGGGCTTAGAGGAAGGTTCACCTCCCTCAGCCTGCTGGCAATGTTCCTACATCATTTCTATGTCAGTTTTGTATTTCATTTTACCTGAAGTGCATTACTTTCCAAATCTCTACAAGAACTCTAAGCAGGAAAAGCTAAATATGAAATTCGTATCAGAGAACTTTAGAAATTATTAAGTGTTTTGGAAACAGCTATGATCAGAAGAAATTATGCCTTTCTTTTCAATGGCAATCAGTTCTTGCATTCTAAAGCCCTGTACAATCTTACTCATTTGTTATTAATTTGTCCTCCACATTTCTAAGGGGCTGTCACTGTGTTGGGACTTTTAACTGCTCCATTCTTCTAGATTCATTTTTTCCTAAGTTTTTTATTCCTCAGAGTATGTGAGGTTCAAAGATGTCTCAGAGCAAAAGGTTTGACAATAGTATTTTTCATTTGGTTTCCATATTCTAGGCAATCGGTGTGAATTGGCATGAGTTACTACATAACATAATACCAACTGCCAATTGTTTCTTGGCTGAGCCTTATCTGCAGATGTTTACAACTGTATTGCCCATATCTGTATATTTGCCATTGCATTGCCATACTGGATGGTAATTTAAAAAAAAATAATAATCTGGAATTTCACTAATTGGTGCATGAGGATCCAGAGAATCTTCTCCTGAGAATCTTGCCTAAGAAAGAAAGCCTTGAAATGAGAAAAATTCCTCTGAAACAGTAGGTGCTCAGTGTTCCTAGCAAAGAATGCAATACCAGTTTCAGCAATGGGACTCACACACCCTTCCAAAAACTAGGAAAAGGAAAAAAAAACTGTTCCAGGAGACAGGAAGCACACAGGAAGTGAAGAGTTCCAGAAGATATGGATTTTTCTTTTACTTCAGGGCTTTGGATAGGACTAATCCAAATAACCAGACATGTAATGATCAGCTGTTTCCTGTTCATAGCAATAGACAAGCAATCATGCTGCAATTCTTGGACCCCCACTGTATACCTCAAAGCAACTTAAATTATATTATGTTCCCAGTGTAGCTGTAATAGTATCATCTTATTATCACTGATTCCCTTGCATAGTGGCATTGCTGAGCAGCCCAGACAAGCCAATTTCTTTTAAGTATTGCTCTGTCGGCAGCCAAAACCAGCCCTACCAGAAGGTTTTGTCCTGAATGTTAATGAGGAGAGAAGTAGCTGTTCAGTGACATCTTCTCACTAATCCTTTGAATAACTATAGGAAAATTACAGCAAATAATTTTCATTTAAGCTAAATAGATCTGAACTTGATAAAAGAGACACTATCTCCTCATTCTCATTTAAAAAACTACAGTAGTAGTCTTGGTAATGGCATTAAAAATGAAAGAATGTCTAAGAATAGTTGTCATGAACTTGAATGGATATGGATAGCCTTCAGCAGAATGTGTGAGGCATGCTGCCTTTTAAGGAAAATAACCTGAATAGTGTAAGAACCAATCTGCAGCTGCATTGATCTATCTTACAGGGTCATCATTCCCCATGCTCCTTTTTTGTACAGTCTAGGAGAACAGTGATCCATACCCATTAGTGCTGCTTATATTTCATACAGTCATTATCAGCAGTAGCAGTGTAAATTACCGGGCAGGAAAGAAAATTTCAAAGATAATCCCCCAAAACAATACCTGCAAGAATAGCTAGCATCCCAGACATTCTGTATTCCCTTTTCTTTTCTTGCACAATTTATGAAAGAACTTGGAGAAAAATAGTGGGTTTGAATCTTTCCTTGATATTAGAGCTGACAAAAATGTGTTTTGTGAAGCTGCTTTCCAACGAAGTAGGAACTCTTCAACGAGATGAACTCTTGGAGCCAGGTATAACTATCTCATTAAACTTGGCAAAAAAAGCATGGAAAGAAACATAAGGCAGATGCTGGAAGTTGGAATACACTGAGGTTCAGTTGCATGGCCAATGCAAGTCTTCTGCTCCCTGCTCCCCCTTGCTCCCACCCTTGCTGCCCAGCCTGCCAGCCCAGCTTGAGCCCCAGCTCATGCCTGGGGCTGTACTGATCTCCGTGGACTTCTGCAACAGCACAGGAGCCCACTTGTACACTGGTGCTGTCATGGTCAGTGGGTGAAGAATGGACTTTCAGCAGGATGTTTTTTTCATGCTTTCCTTACTTTGAATGTGAAAGGGCATGGTTTTCACAGGAAGGTTTTTATTTTGTTTCTTTGTTTTTTGGAAGCAGGGAATCAGAAAGGTCTGCCTTTTCTACAGGCCCATTTGGGATGCAGGAGGCTTCTAAGGAGTGTGGGAAAGTAAAATAGATATAGTGCAATCTGTGTACTTTATGCACCTATTCATATTATTCCTGTGCTGTCATGTCTGCAACAGAACATAGGCTCCCACCAGATGAAAGCTGGGATACCAGGTATTTTGGGTTTTAGTTCTGGGCAAGGTGGTGATGTTTTGTTTTTTCTTTGTTTGTGTTACAAGATTTCAGTGTCGCTTCGCAATGTGTTTCCCATCAAATGCAAAATCCATTGCAGGACAGGTGGATTTTTAAAACTGCACAACTGTTCAGCTGTAACAGTGCTAGCAGGGCCACAGTTTCGTATAATTCATCTACTGCTTTAACACACTGCGTAACTTCTGCACTTGCACTTGCCTGCCATAGAGGAGTTAGAAGCCTTAAAAAAAGGTAACATCTGCTGGCTTGTAGTATGTAACTGCTTACAAGCCTTCATTGGACATCTGGTGCATGTTTCTAAACTTCACAGAGGTTCTTGATAAAAGATCCCTTACTTTATATTTGACAGGAAACACTAATTTGAAAGTAAAATACTCTACATCTGATCCAAATCCTATCAGAGTTGATAATAGCCTAAGAGGAATCTCTATTGTCTACAAACAATTTTAGGGTCTAATTCTGTAAGATTTGCACTGAGATTACTGTTTATCAGTTTCACATATTATGTAAAAAATTGTGAATTACATTAGATCAAAATAAATTAGTTTTCAAAAATTAACCAAAAAAGGAGAGGTGGCAAGCCTACAAAACTTGGAAGGGAAGAATTGGCCCAGTAGTAAGAACAGTTTCTAGCCAGGGGTGCAAATTCCTGTAACCTGGTCAAGTTGAAAGGCAGCGCCGTGGGAACTGGTGTCTTCTGCACGCTCCCTGCAGCTGGAAATGCACTTTGTGCATTTGGATGGATTGTTCTCTCTGCTCTTCTGCAGCTTCATTTGCTAAGTGCAGCTGGTCAGTGGAGCATGTAATCTTCTAACCAGCTGCATTAGGTTTATGAAGCTGCAAAGCAAAGGGCAAGCTGCTACCCTGAGCTGGAACAGGCGGACGTGACCCACTCTCAAATGAATCTCGTTAGAAAGCATGTTGTCCAGGTATAGCCAAATGCAAACAGGCTTTGAGAGGGCAGGAATCCAGTGTTTTTCCTGTTAAACAGAAAGCAGAATTTGCCTTGCTGAATATTAGATGTCCACGGTGTAGGGTACTCCTGTGAGTTCCCTTGGTAGTCAATAGGGAATGACAAGTGCAAGTCATGCTGGTCTAAAGTTTATACCTCAAATAGGTCAGGAAAAATCTCTCCCTGAAGTGCTTATTTCTCTCTATTGATTAGAGAGGGCATTTGGTTGAGACATAGAGTCCTATACTGCGGACTTACACATTTGTTCAGATAAATTCCACCCCAAGGAACGGAATAAAGGAGTGAAACACCCAAAACACTTTTGAAGCTCTCTTTGTACTTTATATACCTCTTTTACAGAAGTCATCCTCTGTTTTTTTCTGTAGTATTTTGTGGGGAGAAAGACTAAAAATATTGAGGCAAGTAAGCACTATGGTGGTCAGTTACTATCTTCTGCTGGTTGAAAAAAACGCTGTCCTGTTGAATTCAAAGGACATTTAATCTTCACTGAAGCTTTGAATAGTGCATGTTTTTAATATTTTATGACGGAAATTGTTTTCTGAACTTAGTGTCCAAGCCTTAAAAATACTAACCCGTAAGTAAAATCACTGATTTACAAATACTAAAAATCCTGAGATTAAAGATGCTTCATATGCATATGGACAAGAATAGGCTTAATAAAGGACCAGCCTCAAGTCCCTAACACTGATGAAAGACATCAGTCTTCTGACAATCAGCCATCAGAGGCTCTGTTACCCATACCTGATTCTTACTCTGATGGTAGGTGCTCACCTGACACACAGCAAGGACAAAACCATGCTGTAAGAATCAAAAATAGGGACTGAATATAAAAAGCCAGCTACAAAACAAGCGTATTCATACATATTGTCAGCACCCTGGATAATAGGAACTATAGCTTTCTAATTTCTCATTTGTTGTCCTCAACCTCATTAAATGCAGAAATACTATTTTTTAGATTAATCTCTTGACTGTAATACACAGGCATTTTTGTCTCTTTGCTGCCCTTCTTTTCTTAACTCTTTTGTCTGTGTGTCCAAACAACTGGGAAAAAAACAAACGTAAAATAGTGTATCATGAAAAGAATCCTGGAATATTTGAAAAATGATTTAGTGAATCTCTATCCTTGTATCTCTACTTATCAAAAAGACTTTTTAGAGTTTATTTTAAATTAAAGTTTCCTTTTTTCCTTTTACCTCCACTCTGTGGTTTACCAGAACAATATGGAAATGGCTCTTTTTCTGGGAGGAGTGTCATAGGGTTGTCACTTTTAACAGTAAGATAGATCCTTTAGGGAGAGAAGGGAACTATGCCTATGTGCCATAACAATACTTTTAGAAATAGTTTAAAACCAGGCATATTAAGGTCCACTTGTGCTATACTTAGTGGTAAATACAAAAATTGTATATATAAATCAGAGCTACCAGATCTTCAAGAAGAAGATATGAAAGATGTGGTACAGGGGTATTGCTTCTGAAGTCTTCCCTGCTATACATTAGCTCTCATTCTATGCTGATAGCTGAGAAGTAAAAATAAACATATGCTGCCTACACTCCCATATTGCAATCTAGCTGCTTGTCTGTGTAGGTGCTGGTTGAAAGGAGTAGCAGTCGGTCTCTGTGTGAGCAGCCCCACTCAGAGCTAGTGAGGGCTGACAAATGGTGTACGGGCAAGCTGGTTAGCGTAACACCATGCTTACCGCACAACTGTTGTTAGATGTGACACCACCGTAACTAGCACAGTTGTTGCTGGCCAAACTGCTACAGACAAAACAGAAGCAGATCACCAAGATACAAACCCTATGAGATTATCCATACTGCAGTATTTCTTGCTTGTTGGTACTGTGCATGAACATTCAAGTGCCATTTCTGAAATCTTGGGACTTAAAAAACCACATGACTCAATAGATAGAGGCACCTATATTATTGAAATGTTCTAATTTTCCTAAATATATTGGAACACTAATTTTCACTGGTTCTCCATGATGTTTTTTATGGATGCTTTTTCTGAATATTCTTGTTAACAGTTCCCACTCATTCATTTCTTGGGATATTTACATAAAATGGGATCTTTATTTTCAACTTTCCCATCTTTTCCACATTACACTGAAATGGTTTTGCTTAATGCGTTTATTGCTTATGTATTGCATGCTTAGTTTACTTTGCTTTATGCATAATGCTTTATGCATTCAGAATGATACATGACTGAAATGTCAGCTGAATGTTTCACCAATGTACAGGTCAGTTACCTATCATTAACAGCAGTGATACTTTAAGGGTAATGTGTAGAGCAGGAGATTAGCTGGAAAAGGAGGGGAGAGAGAGATAGAGACAGATAGGAGCAAAAATACTATCTATTATGACTATAATCATATAGCTTACAGGAGCAGCAGGTAACTTGATGCAGCTTTTGTGGAAGATAGTTTTCGTATTAGTGGAGAGACAGATGGTGGGCACCATTGTTACTTGAAGTGTGCTTTGAAGCTATACCAAGAATTTAAATAAAATGAGCAACAAACCTTAAGGTCTGAAATATATCTTCTTTAATATATGGCAAGTTATTAATTTAACATTCTTAGGTGAAATTATTTACTGTGAATTGATACTTTTTTTGTGGTATCATAGGAGCATCTAGAAGCCATTTGCTATTTCTGAGTTAGGAAATTCATCAACACACAGCTAAAAGGCTGTCCTTGCTCTTGAAGAGCTATGCTTGTAGTGAAAACATTAGACATATGTGAAGCATGAAGGAGGTGAAAACAGCTCATTTCAGTCACTTAGGACATTTTCAGTCAATGAAATCTCAGCAAGATCACAGCCAAAAAAAGGCAAGAGGAGGTAGTTGTTGAGTACTAACTTCAGTGAGTGGGTACAACGTATGTGATTTAATTTTTACTCTGGTAAGAGCAACTTGACTATGCAGGTACTAAAACTGTGCTGAGGAAATAAATTCTGTTGTTATCTGCTTTTCCCTTCTTCTGACATTGAAGCATTTTCACAGGGGTGTGCAGTGTAAGGCAGGCATCAATTTATACATACTCGTTGTATAAAAGTCAAATCAAATTTGGTAGCACCATGGAGTTATCGTTGGCAGAAGAGTTGATCTCTGCTTGATGTGAACTAGGTTTTGGAGCATGTAAAATCTCTAGAGGGGAAAAATATGACAAGCTTTCAAAGTATAACAAGAAATGGATGCATGTGAAGGAATACAGACTGGAAATTTACAATTTTCTCAGAGCAATTAACTATTAAGACTAAGCAAATAAATCCTGTTTGGGTTTTTTTAATTTTCAAAAGCTGGAAACAATTGCTTGAAGAAAACACCTTGTTTCAATCACCACACAAAGCAAGAAGCAAGATTTGAAGTTGAAATATGCATTTCATGTCAAGAGATGTTATACAGATTTAGTTTTGAATTTCAGTAAATTCAGGTATTTTGAAGGATTTCAAATGAATGCTAACGGTTAGTTTCAACTGAAAAATCCAACATTAGCATTTAATAATGAGGAAAGAAATTATTATAAATTTTTTTCCAATAGTATATTTTTTGGCACAGTGAAGTTCTATGACTTTGTGAAAAACATCAGCACTGTATTTTTAATTTTTACAAATTTCTGATGTTAACACTTTAATCAGCTTTACAAGCAAATCTCAAACACTCCCAGTAAAGCAGTGTTTTTTCAGTGTCTACTGTTGTATATATCTCCATAACTTTCCTGGCACTTCTACAAGTAAATAACTTATTAATTTAAGCTGTCATTAAATAACTTGCAGGGGAAACCTGTCTCACCTTCTCTGGTGCCTAATGAAGTTTCAGTACTGGCCGTGTGCTGAAGATGCTTCTAGGCTATGAGGAGTGGATCCCAGAGTCTCAGACATCTCAGGATTGTTTTTGGACTCTACCCAAACCCAGCTAGCTGAGATCTGCTGCCTAGTGAAGAGAGCTACAGCTAGTAGAGAGCTACAGCTGTGAATTTGGTCTGCTTTTTAGTGCAATGCCCAGAAGACGTATTTTTCCTGTATGTAGTCTATATTTGAGATTCAGCTTCCTATTTGGATACCAAAACATACATGATCTGATATTTTAAAAGGCCACTGTACACTTGTAAGCAGGTTGGTATTCAGCTCCTAAAAGTTATGATTTATTTAGTCACACATTGGTTTTTAAGTCCAAGTAAAGGTGTAAAGGCTTGATCATTCTAATCTAGGGGAGGAGATTTTTTTGTTTATTTGTTTCTTAGCTGGAAACTTGAACCAGTGAAAATTCCATGTTTAGTGAGGTTCATTACATTGCCACATCCTACTTGGTCCAGTTTTGCCACATTAACCCAGAATCCAATCATTCTTGGAGTTTTACTTCTTCAGACTCTTCTTCTAGCAATGCAATCAAAGGCATGGTGACAATTCAGACAGAAGCAGGATGCTGCTAAATCAAACAATCTTCTTATCATAGTCCCCAGTAATATAGTGTATGCTATACCACACGTGGCATTTTTCTGCGCCAATGTAGAGCTTGAAGTGCCATATCTGAAAAATCACAGTGGCATCAGAACAGTTTGGAGATAGGGGAGAAGAAATGGAGACCTGAGTGGTGCTAGTAAATTTTTTCCAAATAGGCTAATGAGAAATACCCACTATCACCTATTCCTGTCTCTAGGATGCTTCCTGGGATTTGTTCTTGAAATGTCATTAACAAATGGAAGTCCTCCAACACATTCCTCCTTAATCATTCTTCTAATGTTTTGGCATAGCCATTATTTTATCAATAGCAATTATTAAGACATTGTAAAGATTCAATTTCATTCTGTTCATTCTATTGACTTAAGGATATTATTTAGCAGATACACTGTTGTACTATTTAAATATCAATCAATCCATGTCTATGTCACACTCTTTACACTGGGCATAGATATAGCTCCAAATGCCAATAAGTGGGCTGAAACAAATAAAGTAGTATGCTGTGGAAGCTTGTGTCCAAGCTGAAGTTATTTTAGTGTGTAGTATTTTTTCCAGCAGTGCACTGTCAGAGATTAGCTTCTCGAGCAAGTTGTATCGTGACATAATTAAAAGATAGGGCTAAAACAAAATGCCTTGCAGGAGACAGACCCCTATGTGACAGCTTCTCTGTAAAATAAAATGAGATGTTAAATATCAAGTGATCATTAAGGAAATTCAAATTAAGAATTTATACAGCTCTTAGGCTGGAAATTACCCTACAACAGACTTTTCTTCCTCCCACATTTTATAGTCCTGGTATCACACTCCTTGAGTAACTATGGGCGTATTTTTAGCAGTTTCAGTGCAATGCAGTCTCTGTACAGATGTGATCATTGGATCAGGACCTGCCTTATTAAATCTGCATACCCTTGTATAAGTACTTCTTTCTATGCCAAAAAAAAATCATGAAAATAGGACAGGCTTTGGAAAGTGAAAGAGAGACAGGAAAAAGTTTTCAAATGGACCTTTAATAATGCTCCTTGTGGAAAGAAGGCACTGCTGATCTGAGGAGACTGAGTGTACCTGAATTTTATTTTTCTCTGCTTTTACGTAATTCTTGAAAAGGAAAAAAAAATATTAGTGTTAGTTCAAAATAATAATTGCCCAGTTCTAACAACAGAGCCAGAGAGACAATACTATTCTTGCCAGGATAATACCATGCTTAACTGTTCACAGGGAAGCCTAAAAGCGAAGGGATTTATTTGGATTTTCTGGCACCTTACATTCCTACATTCTCTTCCTTAATGGTACTGGGTTTTTTAACTGCTTGCTTTCATATGCACTGAAATCCATGACAGTACATAAAACTAGAAAAATCCCTGTTCAATTCTTAGCCCAAAGATAAGTCTGTGGTGGACCTAAATATATGCAGGCTTAATGCTAGGCCTTTGCATGGGGATCAATTGCATTTTCAGCTAATGCATAAAATAAAATGCAGCAACCCAAAGCAATGTTGTGCCCACCATTTTTAAAAAAGCACTTTGAAATAAAACACCTTACCCTCATCTTCACCTGGGCTATGCTCGTGATTTATGTAGTCACATTGCTGAGATGTGTTTCCCTAGCATGATATGGTTTTCTACTTACAAATCAGTAAGTTGCTTGCTAAAACTTTATCACTGTTGTAGCACTGTGCCTAGGAGGAAATGGTTTTGTTCATCCATTTCTAAAGAGGCTCATGGAAGAACAGTGGTGCAGAAGAGGAAGGGAAGATTAGAGGTGAAAGAAGGACAGATGAAAACTGACTATACTTTATGGTGGCCTTAGTCCCATGAAAGGATGGTTAAGTGTTGAAACCTGGTGGCCCGAGGAAGGCTACCTCAGCAAGGGTATGTCACTAGGCAACCTGCAGGGCTTTAGTGCCATTTCAGTCAATAGATTTTTTTTTGTCAAAGCCTGCAGGATCTGGTAAATCATCTAAATGTATGAGCAGGAGAAAGCGGCTGTTACCTGAGGATTGTTTCCCAGCAGGAAGTTTTTATTGTTGTTACCATGTAGGACGTAAATCTGCCGTCCTCCTGGCACCTGCTTTTCCTCTTCAACTCCAAAGAGACTTCAGAATGCAAGGAGTATCTGTAATTAGGCCTTCAAATGCACAGCATGAAAGGAAACCATCTTCCACAGCGTAAAAACAATAGCAGTTTCCTGATTTCACTTTAAATTTCTAAATGTCTTAATCTCTTTAATTTGCTTCTCTAATGCTGCTTTTTACAAATTCCCTAAATAGGAAACATGTTACTATGCAGACTGCCAATGCCCTTATCAATAATCTATATTGTATTTATTTTTACTACTTTAAGCATACCCAGGAAATCTTATAATCCATATTTAAGCTAGGACTAGCAGTGACATGAGAGGCTTTTTATGTAATCTCTGGAATAAAAACAAATACAGCATTAGGGGAAGAAGCACAGACCCAGTCATTTATGGGGATGATTTTTTCATCCCTAATGCGGTGCTGTAGGTGTGCAAAAGAAGGTATCCCTGGACGTTCTTTTGGCGGGTCTCGAACTGATACTCAGGTGATAATATTGCTTGTGAGTTTGTGCGGTGCTGTTCATTCCCACGTGAAATTAAAAAGTTAATATTGTGGCTATGTGTTATTTCTTGTTTGTTTCTTGCTCAGTATTTTTGCTTGTGGCTTACAGAAAATTTATTTTTTTTACATAAGGATATGAATATCGATCTTGCATTCTAAATATTGTACCATTACTAGACATACTGGTAGTAAGATAGTTTTCTGGTGGCTATAGAATGCACAGATGAAAGGACAAAACAAGGCATCTTTGTAACAAGAACATTTTTAGATCAAAGTGTTCAAAATAATTTAAAAGAATAAATGCCAATGAAAAGGAAAAAAATTAAATTACTTCTGCTTGCAAAGATTTAAAACATACTGCCTGAAGTTACCCTTGTTTGAATGAGTGACTTTTATTTTCCTTGCATACAACTTGTATACAGGACCTCAGTGTTTCTAGGTGTGAGTTCTATCCTTGTGTCTTTTTAAAAATCTTTTGCTACTCAGACCTTACATATCCTTCTTGCTTGAAATTTCCTTCATTAATATGATGAACATGTTTAGGCTGGTTATAGTTAAACTCATCTTGTTCAAGAATTTTAGATGTTGAAGTTTAGGATCAACTGCAGGGTCACCTTACTGTGATGGTCATGCATACCAGCAGCCAACTTTAAACCAACTAAATAAGTTTAGCTTGTTAAATCAGCAAAAATGTGCTGTGGTTTCTTCAGATAAAAGAAAAGGGAGGAAGGGATAGAAGGAGATAGACAGGTGAAAATTCAATGGTCTGGCCATGTGGTATGGCAAGTAAGTCTTGGAGATAAGAACAAAATACTGTCAAGAGAGTAACAAAATTTGGAGGTGGAAATTTTTCAAAGGAGGAACTTGATAACTTAATGCTTAGCTGTCTGCTTATTTTCAGTTCTGACATAAAAACATTAAAGTACCAATGCAGATTTCAAACTCCTAGGAAAGGGCTGGACCCTGCTCCCACCAATGCCTTACCACTTAGTCTTTTTAAAAGACATTATCAGACTACCCAGCGAAACAGCACACTATCAAATTCGCTAATAGACCATCTACGAACAAGTGCAGCAAGTTCTGCAACAGCTAAAAGGTTTCTTCTCGCTTCTGTTTGCAAAACATGTGTGAGTTAATGGAGTATCACATTTATATAATGCTGGGGCATTGACCTGAAGTCTCTTCAGGAAATAGATCTAGGTTTTACCTAGATGTACTGTGCTTTACAATGGAAACAGCCCACATTTTCTAATAAGACAATAGTGTTATTTGTTCACTTAATAACAAAGGTGGATGACAACTCTTCTATCCCTGAATCTTTACCAGCTATACATTACTGTGCTGTTCCTTCTTGGAGGGAAGTTATCTTCCAAATAAGTCTCATTTCTCTGTCTTTGCCAACTTCATTACTGAGTAAA